>APFE031367358.1:22358-35357 GCA_000404065.3 Pinus taeda
TTTTTATTATTTTTATTGGACCCTCCAACCTAGCCTTTGGAAAAAAAAATACCTAGGACCTAGGACTTATGAGGGGATTAATTATTTTCCAACCCTCAAGACACTTTACATCATGATTTTTACATTTTTACATCTCAAGGGGGAAAACCCATTTGACATACACCCTCATAGACCACCCAATTCTGCGACACAAATATAATCTAGCAGATCAAGCAATTTGTAATAACCTAACCAAATAGTTAGGATTATTTCCAAATTACTTTTAGATAGACTCGAAGCACACTAGGATTCCCCTAAGATTCTAATGACAAAATCCATTTCGGCTTTGGGGTGAGGCTGAAGGAAAACTCTGCCGACCATGGATCGGTGAGACAAAAAACTTTCCGGAACATAGATCATCATTAGAAGATTAGGTTTACCTAGGCAAATACATACATGAAACAGATCTGCTAAGATTATTTATAATTTACACATGCAGAATGGGTTTACAACATAACATGATCAGGCTGATGATGACAGTCGAATGGCACGGACACGTTGATCAGGTGCTATCCCTTTTGTAATAAAAAAGGGGGTGTACTGCTATGGGTAGTTGACACGTAGTGGTCAACATCTGGCTCTACTTGGGGACACGTTGCTGCATTGTAGGAATGTGAGAATCTAGAATCTACTTCCACGCAACACACAATAAAACATAAGTAGCGTCCATCCAAAAATCATCATATAACATTAAGCACAGGAAAGATATAAGCTCTTCATTTATTAACTATCTAGTAACATGGAAAGTATATCTAATCCTAAAACAGAAATGAAAATGCTAAAAAAACAAGGAGTAGGGTTAGAAATACAGAGGATGCCCCATGGCATCAGAGGCGTTCAATATAGTGTATACTGAGCATTTGCCTGCTTTCAGGCAAATATGTCGGCTGCTTCTCGGATGTACCATGTCCAATCCTGGATATGGTAGGACTTTTTCCTATCCGAAAATCAAGTTGCTCGTGACCATCTGATGCATCAAATCTTTTTCTCATTCTCTTTCTCTTGTGCTTTTTCTTCATGGCAAGTTGTATCACTGATGATGTGGAACGTTCTGCTTCAAAACTCTCAAATGAAGTATGTAAGATATGCATGACATGTCTTTTTTCATTCTGCATCTGATTATTAATTTCCCTTTTATCCAGGTCACCTTCAATTAGCCACTTTTCAATTGAACCAATGAGCTCCTCATAATAAGATGGAGCTTGTTGCAGCAGATAAGGAGGCTTCTGATCTATTGACGTTTCCTGGTTTCTTTCATCCTTTGACCGCTGTTGAAATTTCTGTACCTGTATTGTAATGGCATCCATCTGGCTAGAGTGTTCAACCTTCATAGCACTAATTTCCCTGGCATGGTCTTCTTCTATATCTTTTATTTCTTTATCGTTCTTTTCCTTTATGGTCATCAAGCAATGCTACATAGAGTTTATCTCTTTCTTATGATTTGCTTGCATGGTAGCCAACTGATTATTATAATCGAATGTCATGATAGTCATTTCTTCATCCATAGTTAATAACTTGTTTTGCATAGAATTAATTTCCCTATCATGATTAGCTTTCATGGTTTCCATTTCCTTATGTCGCTTTTCAAGTTGGGTGTATAAAGTTCTCATATCATTGGCATAATCAGTTACAAATTGTTGTTGATTTATCTCCATATTTTTCACCAGCTGCAATAGTTCTTCTATAATTTGCTTATGATTTTCCCTTTCATTGTCGACACTGATTTTACAATTTGTCCCTGCTTTTCCACTATCATGGATTTGATCTGCAATAGTACAGGTGGATGGCACATTCTGATATGAAGAATTGTCTTGAAATCTTTCATTGACAGTTGGACCCTTCATAAGATTACTTTCATTCTGTTGCACAATTTTAGGGGCACAAGGCAAGCTATCTTGTAACCATATCTATCTTTAAAAGCATTGACAATGTCTTGTAAAGAAGTGAAAGTCTTCAGGACAATTATTAAACCAATTCAAAGTATCACCCTCTAAAGAAAAGACAAAAAGATGTATTTTGACATCTTCATGATTATACTGAGGAGGTCTACAATATAAGAACATTATACGAGAAAAACTGCGTAGATGCTTTCTAACAGCGACTGAATCACCACCCAAGAACAAAGACAATTTAGAAATGGCCATCTCCGGAATATCATGCAGAACATCAATAAAATGACACGGGATAAATGAATAATCCATGATGAATAATGAGGGACCAAATGGATGATAGAGAGAGATCTTTGCTCAAGAAGATCAAGAGATGAAAAAGTGGAGTCGCCACTTGAACATGAATCTAATTGTAGGATCCAAAAGGCAACAAACAACCAGATATAAGGGAGGCTTCTTGTCTGTGAAAAATAAATGAAAAGAAATGGAGTCACCACCCAAACAAGAAACACACTGAGAAGTCCAGGTGCTAAAGGTTCGATTAAACGATATGACGAAAGATAGGGTGATGAAAAGATCAAAATGATGCCAAAAAATGTTGATCGTTTGACAGGCTAATGAATGGCGGGAAAGATGAGATGATTGAAAAGATGAATGTCGTGAGGACCAAGGACAGAAAAACTCTATCCCCAGCAACGACGCCAAAAAATGTTGTTGCACAGATTGTCTAGGCAGCGCGACAACGCTCAGACCAGGGACTGTCACGCTGATCCTTGATCTCTCCGTTTAAGCCGTATCCCTATAGCAGGCTAAGGGGGGTAGACCCTATGGGATAAAGGAAGACCAACTGGGAACC
The DNA here is from genome assembly GCA_000404065.3 of Pinus taeda. Classification (NCBI taxonomy): domain Eukaryota; kingdom Viridiplantae; phylum Streptophyta; class Pinopsida; order Pinales; family Pinaceae; genus Pinus; species Pinus taeda. Next base: position 25,143 of record APFE031367358.1, read on the forward strand.
AGCTGGCTTGGGAGACACAACAGGGGGAAACAAGCACTTGATCGATTTTAGAATTTGATTAGATCTTTAAATGCTTAAGACCAGTGCCTTATGGAGTTAATGAAAACCAAGTAATTAATTAGTTGTTGCTGATTATGAAGTAATTTAATGATTGCTTGAAAATATTTACAAAATTTCCAACATGTAACGAGCATTATATAATCCAAGCAAATGATTGATTTCACCAGATGCAAGATATGCAATAGATGCACAAAGCTTTAGCAATTAAACTTCAAAAGATCAAATGCTTTAAATAACCATAAAATTTAAATGCTAACCAGTTACCACTTTCATATAGCTAATCTTTAGATAAAATTTAAGCGTGTTTGACCATATAAAAATGACAAACATTAATCCCACATTTAAAATCTTTTAGCCTTAGCGAAAAGGATACAACCAAAATTGTAAATGCGACAAATCGTTAAGTGAATATGCCAAGACTAAATGTGACAAAGTATTTCAATTTTTTTTTTTTAAATTAAATAAAAACTAAATTCTAAAATAAGACCAAACCAAAACCTAAAAAAAAACAAAACTTTTTATGATTTTATGATATTTTATATTTTTTAATTTTTTATTATTTTTTATGCTATAAAAGTTCTAAATTTAAAATTAAAATATAACAAAACTAAAATTAAAAATTTAATCTAAACTAAAGCCTAATCAAAAGCCTAAAAGGAACTCTTTTATGCCTCTTTTTTTATATTTTTTATATTAAACAAAATGAATCTAATTCTAAATGAAAATCAAACTTATAGATTTTTTTTTAAGTCACAATTAAAATCATAAAATAAAATGAAATGAATCTAAATCTACCCTAACTATCTTATACTAACATATATACATAAAAAAAAAATTCTAAACTAAAACCTACAACATACACAACGTATATAAACTCAAAACAAAGTCGAATAAGGGAAAAGTATCGAATGTTTTCTATTTTTGTGCATGCAGGTCCGTGGAAGGAGGGAAAGCTTGCTCGACGGAAGCGTGGAGAGGAGGCTGTGGGTTAGTACTGCGGATGGGGGAGCAAGGAGCAGGGACAATGGATGAGCATTACGCAGGAGGACGAGATGGAATAGCATGGATGGAAGGCGAAGGGTACGCAGGTTGGACGAAGAGTTGATGGTAGTGTGAAGAGGTTGCGGGATAGTAGATGAAGGTCGACGGCAGGGGAAAGGAAGGCCACGGGGAGGAACAGCTGTAGGTGCAATGGCGGCAAGGCTTGATGAGGTTGAGCGGATCTGCATGCAGATTTAGCAGCAAATGAAGGGATAGCGTGGAGGAACTGAGGATACTCGGATGGACACGGGGTTGAATAGTTAAATGTAGCAAAGTTGGAGCGAGGGGAGAAGGGGCTGCATGAATACGCAGGTCTTGATGAGGATGAAAGATTTTCGGTGAGGAAACTGCGTGGGAGAGGAGTTTGAATAATAGCGTAAGAAGAAGTGTGGGTAGCATGCAGTGTGAAAATGGAGTAGGTTTTGGAGCAGCGTGAGAATGGGGAGAGAAAACACGTGGAGGTGAAACAGCAATCCCCCAAACTGTCTTAAAAAAAATTCGAAAATTTTTCTATGAAATGAAACCCCATGATGCAACAACATAAAAAAAAAAAAAAAAAAAAAAAAAAAAAAATTCAAAAATTTATGTCAAAATGAAATCCTAGGCAGTAAACAGATAGCCTAGAAAACCCCCACGATTCTTCAAAAACCTTAAAGAAATTTTGAATCTTTTCGCTTCAGATTTCCTTGATGAAAACCCCACAAGAAATTTCCAGATCTGAAGTAAATATTCCTGCCAGAGCTGATCCTGAGGCCAGATCTTACCCTCCAGGGCCTAGATTTGGCTTTAGACAAAATGTTTTTTTCCGACCTGCAACCTGCAATAACAAAAACCGAACACCTAGAAATAAAATGTGCAAAAAACAAAACTAAAAACCCTAAAACCAGCTAAATAATTACAGTATTCATAGTTTAAAGGCTCTAAATAGCCAGATTTGTCAGTATACCATAGAAATATATTTTTTTTAAGATTTTGAGTTCGATATGAGGTGCTTCAGAAAACCCTTCATGCAGCTGCAACATAAATTCTAATGATAAGCCCGGGATCAAAACCAGCTGGGCTCTTAAGAAAATGCAATCCGGGAGTTGGCTGGTTTAGCCGAGAACTTCCCGGAACGCCCGGTAAACTCAAAATCAAGGATTTCCTGCACAGCTTAATTCAACTATTAACAAAGAGGGAGAAAATGATACTAAAATCCAGATCTAATGGAGATACCTACCATCATATTCAGAAATTTAACTACCATTCAAACCCTAGCGACTAAACAAGATACCTGTGTTTAAAATCACTCTTCATAAAGCTCTCATCAATTGCTGAAATTAAAATTATGCATAGAAATAAAACATCTTACAACATTTTCGGAAGGGTAACACCAGCAAGATTTCAACCCCAAAGTCTTTCTTTATTGCACATGAAAAATGACTACAAGAGAGCTTTCTTTAGCATAAGACTCACGGATCGAATCTTCTCAAATGACCCCTGACACCCTATTTAAAGAAAAATTTCCCAACGGCTAGTTCGAGTGATCCATGTCAAAGTGATCTCGATCGTCGATGAGGATCAGAATCTCTTTTAATCTCATCCGTTGAAATTTTAAATGTATTTTAATATATTAAAAAATTAAAATTTTGCATTTATTTACTCAAAAGTTTGACTTATTATTATTTTATTAATTTATAAAAATTATTTTTTTTAGTTTATTATATTTATTTTTATTATTATATTATTTTTTTAATAATATTTATATATTTTTATTATTTTTATTGGACCCTCGAACCTAACCTTTGGAAAAAAAAAACTTAGACCTAGGACTTATGAGGGGATTAATTATTTTCCAATCCTCAAGACACTTTACATCATGATTTTTACATTTTTACATCTCAAGGGGGCAAACCCATTTGACATACACCCTCATAGACCACCCAGTTCTGCGACACAAATATAATCTAGCAGATTAAGCAATTTGTAATAACCTAACCAAATAGTTAGGATTATTTTCAAATTACTTTTACATAGACTCGAAGCACACTAGGATTCCCCTAAGATTCTAATGACAAAATCCATTCCGGCTTTGGGGTTAGGCTGAAGGAAAACTCTGCCGACCATGGGTCGGTGAGACAAAAAAACCTTCTGGAATGTAGATCATCATTAAAAGATTAGGTTTACCTAGGCAAATACATACATGACACAGATCTGCTAAGATTATTTACAATTTACACATGCAGATTGGGTTTACAACATAACATGATCGGGCTGACGATGACAGTCGAATGGCGCAAACACGTTGATCAAGTGCTATCCCTTTTGCGATAATAAAAAAGGGGGTGTACTTCTATGGGTAGTTGACACGTAGTGGTCAACAAGCTGTTTGGACACGTGCTAGATACCACTTGATCTTCTGTGACAGCCAGAGGGGGATTTGATTGTTGAGGAATCCCGTGTTCTATGATCTCTCCAAGCATATAGACATCAGGTACCACATTATTTGGGATATGGTACAACGAGGATTAAGAAGGCTCCATCACATTGGGATTGATGTGCAGGTTGCCGATATTCTGATGAAGCCTATGGGAAAGGTCAAGTTCTTGACTTTCCAAAAACGATTAGGAGTCGTGGCGAGACTCTCTCCAGAAGGTCTAGTATAATATGGACATTGAGCTTTAGGAGCTTCGGGGGGCTTGGGGTTACTTCTTGGAGCGATGAGCAACCATAGGCTGAGTGGTTCAGCTTTCCCCTAGTGATTTATTGTGTATTGGGTGAGTGGTTCAGCCTTCCCCTGGGATACCCCACTGTGACATGTAGGCAGGATGGGTGGTTCATCCTTCTCCTGGTGAGACATCCTACGCATGCAGTCTGGGACTCATGGGAAGTACCTCTCATCTGGCCAATGAGCAGGGAAATGAGGACAGGGACCATAGTAGTACCGATGGACGCATCGTGTAACTACCGTACTCCCTATGCTAGGATGATATTGATCTGGGATCAATTGGAACTGACTTCGGGTCAGTAAGAGTGATATAACTTACTCTCTATTGGAACTAATTTTGGATCAGTAAGAGTGGGATGATACAATCTCTTTATTTGGAACTAATTTCGGATCAGTAAGAGTGGTATGACACACTCTCTTTATTGGAACTGATTTCGGATCAGTAAGAATGGTATGAGACACTCTCTTTATATGAGATTGACTTCGGGTCAGTAGAGAATGGTATGATACGTTCTCGATCGCTTCTTCTTCATGGTTCAGCAGAGTAGAGCAGTGCAGGGCACTGTTGGCAGAGATAGTACCGACTCGTAGATGGATTAGCAGATGGAGTTCTCCCTAGTTGAGAGGGAGTGTTAAAATTGGAAACTAGGGTCAAACTCCATGCGAGTATACTTATTCATGGCAGCTGATATTTTTCTTGGATTCCTCTCATCAAGAGGTGTAGGATTGATCTAAATATCATCCGATTCCGACAAGAATTCATGGGGATATGAGTTTATTTGTGTTATGGGACAATTCGTCAAGGTTGGCCAGCAATCAAATTGCCCCCACTTATCCTCAACGTTTTACTATAAATAGAAGAGGTTTGCAAGTCATTTGAGACACACACTCACACCTCTTGCGATCTCTTCCTTTCCACTTGTTTGGGTTTTAGTGGAAGGAAGAGTCCCTAAGAGTATATGCTGCCCTAGAAGGTTTGCCCTAGCCCTAGACGCTATCTAAAGAGATCTATACACTGCCCTCATCTACATTCATGGAGGATTATTAGAGGAATATTCGCTGCGCAAAAGGAGGCTCTTATAATGCAGTATGGAGGAGCCGTAACGTTGCCATCATAAGGAACCTAACACTGTCATGGAAGAAGGTTTAGCGCAGGCACTAATCGCTGGCCTTATTCCACCCTAATTCGCTCGAAAAAAAAGGTCTCTTCTGCAAGTCAAATAAGGGTTCTATGCAGCTAGAGGAGGATCCCTTCATGCTGTCCTAAAGGAGACCTTTATACGCAGCAAGATATACGCTGCCAATGGATGCTCCAAAAGGAGCCCTCGCTGTAGTCTCTGACATAGTTAAACGCTGTCCTAATGAAAGGATATACCCTAGCCGCAGATACTAATGAGAGCTCTTTGTTGTCAATGAAGGAGCTCTATGAATGATGTCCTAATGGAGGATGATCATCACATTAACTAGGAGGCTCCTACGCAGTCATAGGAGAAGCTTTATCACAGGTATGGAGATGACCTAGGAGCAGTCACAAACTCGGATGTATGGAACAGGTTTGGAGATATTCTTGAAGCATGACAAGGAGCAGTATCCTATCTTGGCATATGTATACACAACATACTTGTAGGTGTTGTCTTCTCACAATCAAATGGATGGAGCAGAAGAACTTAAGACCCGTAACAAGAAGTATTACAGTCTTGGCATAGCTACAGTCTTGGGTGTAGGATTTCGGTGTCTAATGCAGTCATCGATAGAGCTAAGATCCATATTATAGAGGACAATTTAGGATGTCCTTCTCGGAGGTTTGATATCTCAAATGAGGTAAAGTACGGTACCTCTGTTATATCATATTTACAAGTTACAGCTAGCTGCTTTGCTAGGCTACAAGCCATAGAAAGCAGCTAAGGTTGTTCCATGACAATATTGCAATATGCTGCATATAGGTGACAACATTATGAGTGCAGCATGGTGCAGCACAGTGATGATGGGTGCAACATAGTGATGATGGATGCAGCATGGTGCATCACAATGATGATGAGGAGTGCAACATAGTATGATGGGTGCAGCACAGTGATGGGTGCAACACAGTGATGGGTACAACATGGTGATGGATTCACCTGAGTTCAGATCTACTACCTCATGTGTCATCTTCTTAGAGAAGATCTCTACTCTTATTTTGTCAAAATGTTGACTTTTGATGTATATGTACTATCTCTCTCTCTGTTGAACTATTGAAGAACATAAGAAGATTTGATCAAGGGTTTCCCCACATTGGGGTTTGTCCTTGGCTGGCGCCACATCTTGTGTCCTCTTGTCCTGTCTTGTTTTTTGCGATTTATGTTTATGTTCTATCTACATTTTACAATCATGCTAAATGTGATTGCTAATATGGAATTGATATTGAGCTAATATGGAAAATTGAAGTAAATTTTCTCCAAGCATTGAACATACCTAAAATTAACAACGTTTTCTTCTTCTTGGTTCCTCTTTTGGTTATTATGGTGTTGGAGAGTAGAAGAAGGAAGGTTGATCATGAAGAAGAGAATGAAGAAGTGGGTTATCGTGGATTTGATGAAAACCCGGAGAGTACCTTGGTGAGGAGGAAGAGAGTGAACATGATTCAGCCCAAAAAACTAAACAAGACCAAACCTCATTGTGGAAATATGTTTCTAGGCTTGAAGGAGGCAAAGGGGGCGGAACCACTAAATTTGAATGCCCCTATTGCAACAAAACTTACACAGGTTCATACACCCGTTCCAGAAGGCATCGCTGTGGGAAAAGTCCATGGGATGAAGATAAACCAATAGGAATCAAAGCTTGTGCAAGTGTGTCAGCAACAGATAGAGCCAAATACATAAGGGAAGAGGAGGAAGCCCAATACAAATCTAAAAAATCAAAGGGTTTCTTTGAACATAGCTCACAATCACATTAACATGCACAAAGAACTCCTTCAACATCCTCCCATGGTAGTGGATATGGAGGCATAGGACCAAACATCTCTTTAAGGCATAGAACTATATCAGATTTCTTTGATGAAGGGTGTAAGAATGATGTGGATTCAAATATTTACTGGTTTCTCTATGCATGTGGGATACCATCCAATGTTAGTCTCTCACCTTATTAGCATGAAATGGTTTCTGCCATAAATGATGCCCCTAAAGGATACAAGAGCCCTGGGTATGTCAAGGCTAGAACCGTTGCACTTGATCATGAAAAAGTAAAAATATCACATTTTTTGAGTAGAATGACAAATTCTTGGGCTGAGCATGGGGTGTCCATTGTATCTAATGGATGGACAAATGTAAAAGGCAAGCCATTGATAAGTGTTCTTGTTGTGTCTGTTAGTGGTGCCATCTTTCTTTCAGCATATGATTACTCAGAGAAGTTCAAGACCGACATCAGCATTGCAAAACCATTACTTGAAACAATTGAACTTATTGGGCCATACAATGTTATCCAAGTCATCACTGATAATGTTGCTAATTGTAAGGTAGTGGGAGCAATTATTGAGGATAAATACCACAACATATTTTGGTCGGGTGTTTGGTTCACACAATGAACTTTTTGATGCATGATATTATTAAGAACAAAAACCAAGAATACAAATGGATTGGTGATTTGTACAAGAGAGGCAAACAAATGATTAAATTTATTACAAATCATAGCAATACCTATGGGCTTTCACACAGTCACTCAAGATTGGACCCGTTGAAGATTGCGAAGACTAGATTTGCTAGCTATTACCTCACCTTCAGACGCCTTTTGAAGGTAAGAGAGTCATTGGCTAGCATGGTATCAAGTCCACACTAGCAAGTATTAAAGGAAAGGGCTACAAATGCAGCTGATAAGCAAGGATTTGAACAGGTGGAGGAGACCACTCTTGATGGTCTGTTTTGGGCACATGTGAGGAAAGTATTGGAATTCACCAAGCCCATTTATAACATGATTCATTTTGCAGATACAGATAAATTAGTGATTGGGGAGGTGTATGAGTAGATGGATACCATGTTGGGGAAAATAAAAGATATTGTTCAGAAAGATGATCCCAACTTGTATACACTGATTCACAATTGTGTGTGTACACAGTGGAATAAATTTAATGTTCCACTACATGCCTTAGCATATATCCTTATGCCAAAATACTACTCTCCATCTTGGTTGGGCCAACCTGCACTTGGGGGTGGGGTTAGGGTTAAACCCCATACAGATCCAGTGGCATTAGACAAGTTGGTATCTGACAAGGAGTGTGCTAATATGCGTCTTGAATTAGGCAGATACTTCAGTTGCACTAGTTTGTTTGGTTCTTTGCAAGCAATGTAAGATATAGACATATTTGATGCTCTCACATGGTGGGAAGCATATGGCGACATGGGACTTTTGCCAAAAATGGCAAAAAAAGTTCTCTCACAGGTTGTAAATACTTCTTCTGCAGAGAGGTGTCGGAGCACCTACAACTTCATACATAATGTGAGAAGAAACAGACTCAATGAAAACTGGGCATAAAGCTTGGTTTATGTGCACTACAACTTGAGGTTGTTGAGTCATTATTGTGGTCGGGCTTGTGAGGATCCAACATATAAAATTTGGGACAACCACCCAGAGGACGATAATTTGGAGGATGGCACTATACATCTTGAAGAAATGGAAGAAGAAATTATGAGAGATGAAGATGAAGAAACAACAACCATGCCACCCCCACCATCCAGTACCAGTGCCAGTGCTCGAGTTCCAAGTCTTGTTCCTTTGCTGCCATCACCTCCATGTATATCCTCACGTGGAGGGCATGTGCCTTCTGGTTATGGTCGTGTGACTGTGTGGGAGGAGAATCCTAGAAGACCACCACGACCTGCTCAGAAATTAGACATTTCTCGTGGCGGAAAGAGGAAGCTGTAGATGATAGATTTACTTGTCTTTTCTAGTTTCTAATAGTTTTAATAATTGTTGACTCTTTCATATTTATTATGATATTTTTTGTAAACAATATATGACAATTTAAGTTTGAAGTTGGCAATTATAACTCTTGGCAATGAATTATGAATATGATCTTCCGTGAAGTTGAAAGTTTTTCCATTTCATGTTAGATTTCTTTGTTGTAATGGTTAACACTTAGCTTACAAGTACAACGTGGTGGATCAATTATGATAAATGTTATATATTAATTTTGAAAGCTTGAAACTTAAGATTGATGAATCATGAGACTCAATATGTTGTATGTTACTAACTGTGATTGTTCATGAGAATATAACTTCTAAGTGATTGTAATATGGTCAATCTATGTTTTTTTAGGCTTTTATTCTAATTCATCATTCTACATGCTTTTGTTGAATATATACACTAAAATAATAAATATATAAAAAATATATATTATATAAAAAAACGTTCCCGGAATCGCTCCCAAATTGGGAGCTTCTAAAAATGTCACTCCTTCTCCCAAGTAACCTTCTCCTGGACAATGCATCTGCTACCACGTTGTTCTTCCCTTTGACATACTCAATGTCAAAGTCGTACACTTGGACTTACTCACCCACTTCTGCTGCCTCTCCTGCAACTGCTTCTGCTCCAAGAGAAACTTGACGTTGTTGTGGTCAGTCTTGACCCAGAATTGATTCCCCACCAAGTATTGTCTAAACTTGGCTAGTGCATGCATAATGGCTAGCATCTCTATTAAAATTGGCAACCAGGGCAAAACTTCATGTGGGTCATCTTATTCATGGCTGATAATATTTTTATTAGATTTCTCTTGTCGAGAGGTGTAGGATTGATATAAAGATCATTCGATTCCGATAAGTATTCATGGAGATATGAATTTATTTTGATTATGGAATTATTATCAAGCCGACCTACAACTCATGTAGGCTCAGAAGCCCAATAGTCGCATTTATTCAAACGCCAACGTTGTGTATAAATATAAGAGGACTTTTCCTCATTTGTACTCACTCTTCTCATCACATCTCTCTCTCTCTCTCTACTGCGCAGAAATGAGTCTCTTCTCAACTGCGCAGAAATGGGTCTCTCTCTCACACATGTGAAGCCGGAAGTTGTTGAACCTGAAGCTGCAACTGCAGATCCAAAGATTGACCTGCGTAGCCTAGAAGTTCTCCTCATTGGAACTGCGCTGTAGGTTCATCTGAACCTCCTCTGAAAGCTGCAACTTTTGGTGGTGGAATGAAGTCAATCCGACGAACGGTTTGCAAGATATCGACTGCCCTAGTTTGAAGCCGGAAACTGCTGAAACTGAAGCTGCAACTGCAGAAGTAAAGATTGACCTATGTGGTCTAGAAGATCTCCTCATCTGAACTGCACTGTAGGTTCATCTGAACCTCCTCTGGAAGCCGCAACTTTTGGTGGTGGAATGAAGTCAATCCGACGGTCGATTTGTGAGATATCGTTTGCCCTAGTTTGATAAT
>APFE031367359.1:15553-38482 GCA_000404065.3 Pinus taeda
TCTATCTCCCCTTTGAAGCCTAAGATCTCTGAAACTTAGCGCTTTCTTCTCATTTCCATATTAAAAACTAACATTATTATTTAACTCCCTAGATTTTCCCCATCCCCCTACTAAAGCTATATAAATAATCCCCTTATGTAAATATCCCCTCCCCCTGGTTGAAATATAACCATAAGTGCTTCTCTGGGAATTAGTAAGTCACCCGGACTTTAGTAAGAACCCTCCTTCTGCATGAATTTCCATTCCCAGGTGTTTGGACCCCTTCCAAAACACAAAGAAAACCCTTTCCAAATGCAAACCCCCCCCCCCTCCGCGCATTTTCTTTGAAATTTATTAATATTTGGTTAATAAATAGACCAACGCGCCAAACACATTTAACCTGTTTCCTAAAGTTCAAACCCACCACGCCGTGAAAAATTAAAATTTTAATGCGCATGCTCTTCTATTAAACTCCGCGCATCTCCCTTTCCCATCCACCGTCGGATCGCCGCCCCCTAGATCCGACGACCCTTGTTCATATCGAGCACCCGATTGTAGTGGTAGGTTACCACCTGATGTCCGACGGTTTTACCGTCGTACACCAGGACAAGTGGCGGCCTCCCATTGCATCGGGCCGCCCTTGACAGAACCCACCTCCGTACCAAAGGCGGTCCGATGCACAGGCCAAAACCGCCCTCCCCTCACGTAACAGGACTTCCGCGTCACCCTGCCACGTCGCCTCCACATCACCTCACACTGCCTGCGCCTAGCCCACGTCACCCTGCCACGTCACCCCGCCGTACTACCACGTCACCTTGATGATGTCAACATGCTGACATCACATCCGTACCAGATGGTCCCACTACTGACGTCATGCATCGTACAGTTGACGTCATGCTGATGTCAGCAACCAAAAAACAGAAAATTTGTGCAAGCGCGAAAGTCGAGCTTCGGAGCTCTGGAATGAGAAACGGAGGCAGTTTTTTATCGCTAATCTCGCATCGCTACGGGAAATGAGCCATATTGGGGAATATTTAGGGAATCTTTTGATTCCTTAGCCCTTTTTGCATCGAAAAGGCCCGAAAAAGCTCGATTTTGCCAATTTAAGCGTATTTGAAGACAGAGAGAGACCAGGAATAAAGATTAAAGAGTATCAGATCAGATATTCAGAAAAAAAGCATGTCAAAGAGTATCAGGAAGCGGCGAAGACTATCAATGTAGCGGCAAAGTGTATCAGAGGAGATTTTCTCAGGGCTCAAGGCAAATCCAACGTTAAAAGGAAAGCTCTGAAAGTCAAGAAGCAATTGAAGACGCATTGAAGGATCACCAGCACAAATGACTCCACATTAAACTCACTGGAGATCAGTGGACCAGAACTCAATGAACAATTATGAGAAAACCACTGCACCAAGTCACACAGGACACCTCATCAACTCAACTTGATTTAGCTGCCTCTAGCGCAGCCCAAAGGACTTACTTGCATTTAATTCCAACAACAATTAGGTCTTTAGAAAAAGCTTTTTCCTGTAGACCTGTTTAGGTCGGTTGTAATAAATGACTTTAGATATTTTGCTTATATATACCACCCTGAAAAATGGAGTAGGGGTTGGTTGGTCGATTAGTTGCTTGATCTTCGGTATTTCAGTATTTTTCTCAAGCAGAGACTCGCACTGTAACTGTGATACTTTCTTTAATCAAAGACTGCTGAAAGCATGGATTCTGAAACTGTCTGTTGTGTTTAATTGGCCAAGGAGTGACTGTGGAATTCCTGTGCTTCTACATGGTTCAATAAGTGTTTCTTAACTCTGTCAGTTTTTTCACGTTCGTTTTATCATCAATCTGCCATCTAAATTGTAGGAAAGAATAATAGTTTGGGATTTGCTTAGCTGCACCCTAGGCTCAATTTCTGCAATTTTTTCATGTTTTCATCAGGAATAGTTATGAACATGCATACTTAAATGATCTTGTTTATGTTGTTTCTTTCACATATGAATGATAGTTTAGGAATTCGTAACTGCTCCTAGACAACCATTCGTTCACCTCTCCTCCTTGTCAGTTTTGATGAAAGATTCTTAATTGCCTTTCATCCCTGACCATTATTCCATCCTTTTAGCAAATTGATAATTGTCTCATGTGTGGCTATCCCGCTCCATAATCCTCTTGTGACCAATAAAATGCAACAGCAAGCCTTAATACATGACTCCATGCCCAATGGTTTGAAACTTATCACACTTTACCTTGCCTCTCTGCTTGGAATTTTCTCACATATAAGCATCCTCCATCCAAACAAAAAATCAAACCCCTGAACCCAACAACTAGCCTAAAATCGTCATCAACAAAGCTAAATCATTAAGAGAGAGCCCTCTTTGATTGCAGGTGGGCTAGAACCTACAATCCAAAGATTGGTTTGTGGTTACCTCGGCCATATCCCTTCAAGAGCCTAGAGACAACCTGAGTGATAACAAGGTCTTTCTCCTCCAAGGTACTAAATAAACTTTTATTGTCGGTCAAGTGGAATGAGTCTCCATTGTCAAGATACCAACCGCAACCCATCATCAATGACACCATGCATGCAATGAGGGTAAAGTCCATTTCAAACTGAGAGGTTAATGCCTCCCCTTCCGATCCATCCGAGGATCCCTTCTTCGACTTCTTCAATGGGCAATTAATCGCATAATGTCCCATCTCGTGACAATTAAAGCATCTCACTTTAGACTTGTCACCCTTCTTCCTTCTATGAGAAGAATTCGATTCAGAATGGGATGTCTTCCCCTTCCCTTTCCTTGCCTTACTCGTTGTGGCAAGATTTTCTTCATCATCATCCTTGGATGAAGATCCATTTCATGTGCTCCTCCTGATCTCCTCCTGCATGAGATTCTACCATAGTCATTCCCAATCCGACAGTTTCTCCCTTCCATTCATAGAGTCCTGGTAGCTATTCCAACTCTTTGGAAGGCCAAGGAGAGTGAGGCTCACCATATCATCATCGGAATTAGTTACTCCCACACTACCAAGCTCATCTCTGCAAATGGAGCTTTTTCATATATGTGGAAATAGTATCGTCGTTCTCCATCTTGATTCTTTGAAGCTTATCCTTGTAATCCAGGTGGATACTGGTGACCACCTACCAAGTCCATCTGGACCCCCATCATTGTTTCTCTCAGCATTTTCAGTTTCCTTAATTGTAGCACAACTTACTATTTTTAGCAGTTTTTCGGGTCCTGAACTTCTGGAGCCGTTTTGAGGCCCTAAACGACGTTTTTTGGGAAATCTGGGGGCAACATGGGTCCACAGACCCATGTTGCCCTTCCCAAAGTGGTAGTTCTCGGATAGATCTTTCTAACGAGCTATCGTATGCGTCAAATGGAGATCATATGCCAAAGTTACGACCCCGGGAAATTGATGTACCAATTTATCGAAACGGGGCCCACAATTTGGCGTTTCATCTTCTAGGGTTAGGTTTTGGGATGTGAAGGGTTTTTTCATTGTTTCTCAACAATAAATAGGCCTTCGAGCCTCATTGTAACACAGTTCAGAGGCATGTAGCCATCACATCTCTTCTTAGAGATAAGCTACCATCGCCCTAGCTAGTTTATTTCCATTTCTGATTGCAAGCATATTTTAGTATTTTCCATTAATGAAATGAAGAATTATTTCTGCTGCATATTGGTGTATATGGTTATCTCTGTAATTTGTTGTGTTCCTGTTTAAATCCGGATCACCCCTCCACGCGGGGGGGACTTGTCCCCCCCGCGGGGGTCCAGCGGGGTCGATCCCCCTCGGATGGGAGGTCCGGGGACCAACGGTCCCCCAGCGGGGGCTAAGGGGCAGTGCCCCCGAAGCTAAAAACAGATGTAAAATTGCCTTGTAAAAGTATAGTAATTTCTAGTCAGTCTGGGTCATTCATTAGGCAGATGATCTGACGGTAGAAATTATGTTTAGTCTAGGGTTTTTTTTCCCTAGAAGGAAACCCCTCTTTTTGTATGAGGGTATTGTATTGAGTCTGTGTAATATATTTGTATTCTTTGAGTGAGAAGCAGAGAGGTGAGACTGTGAGAGAAAATAGAGGATATTACAGTAGATATTCTGTAGGTTGTGTCTCTTCATTTTGCTGGATAAGAGAAAGGAAGGACTGGCTGTTCAAGGTGGATGTAGCCCAAACTAGGTGAACCACGTATATTATCTGTGTCTCTCTTGTTTTATGCTTTTTCTATGTTTATATTTCTGCAATATTTTATGTGTTCCATTGCTCCATAATATATAATTTTCTAACACAGTAAAAGTAGAATAAGGCATCACACATAAGCAACACACATGAACACTAAGATATACGATGGAATCCCAATGCGGGTAAAAACCACCTGCTGCTGTCGTCTTTGTCTTCTTTCTAATAATAAGAAAATCTCTTTACAATCTTGTACTAGTGCAGACTCATATTAGTACGCAGGAACCCACCTACAGAAGGCTACAACCTTCTCTTGTTCTCCAACTACTACTGGAAGGGAGCTACAAACCCCTAGCTCTTGTACTAGCCAATACGTTTACTAGTAAGTAGGTGCCAGCCTACAAAAAACTCCACTCTTCCACCAGGGACCACGTTTCATGAATTTTCAGACTGGATACACCTGGAATACAACACCACAATCTGAAGGCCAAGTTTCATACAATTTTCATACTTGACCCATCAACAACATTAAAACTCAAAAAATCACAAGTGTAATACAAGCATCAAATACATCTGCATCAACCAATCATTGAAACCCAATCGTCACTTTCTAAATCAATCACAACTAAATCAATCAATCACTTGACAACCCATCATCACAAATCACAATCAATCAATCTAATTATTCAGAACACTCTCACTAGAATACAGTCACCAGAATACAAAGCAGAACCTAGAACTCCGCAACAAAAAATAGAAACAATTGAAACTTTGAACATCATACTTCATAAGGTATACGCTAATTCCATGTGTTGAACGAGCGTGTATACACACTTTTATCAAAGGGAACCAGCATACAGATCTACAAGTTCAAATTTATGATGTATATGCTGATTTGATATGTTGAATTGGTGTCTATACGCTCTTTTACTAAAGTGAACCTGCGTACAAATTTGTAAATGATAACTTAAAAATCACAACTATTCCAAACTTCATTCACACCCAGATCATCACATTTACAGAATAGAACATGCATCAGTATTTAGATCTAGACTATTCAAGATCAAACCACATAATGATAATACTCTTAAGCCTTTATGATCCCGGTCCACCCACCTTCATCAGCCTTAGGTGTGTCCTTAGATCAGATCAAGCAAACCATTAGAAGCTCATTAACCTACATATATGATTCAACACTTCATAAGATATTTAGATCCTTGCACCCTTTGGCCTAATGATCTTCTCCTCTTTATATAGTTTTAGGCCTTTCTCAATACCATGGACCAAAACTACTTAGGACCAATACCTTGGACCAAACACCTCGGACCAATTACCTTGGGTCAAATACCTTGGACCAAGAAATACATTGGACCGAAAACTTTGTTTTCCCATGATACATGCGCTTTTCCTTATATGAAAGTGTGTATGTACATATACGCTCCTTCCGTTCAGTAAATCTACGTGTATACGCAACTTGGTCAAGGTGAACCTGTGTATACCTCTCTTTCTTCATTCTTTGTAGTCTGATCTATAATTCTTTGTTGTTGACATGATACACTATGATCTTTCATCTGAGTGAGTTTTCATCAAGGACAATAGCTATACCATAATGCCAACAAATTCATGACAAAACCCCTTGATGCACACTGATTCGCTACCAAACATGTTGTGAGATATCTTCATAGGACGATTAATCTTGGTTTGAGGTACTCTACGAGAGATTAGAGACTTCATGGATATACTAATGGTGTCCAGACAATAAATTTTATTGCCTGGAAGAGCACTCTAGAATGATTTTTCAGTTTGGGATATCCAATGATATATTAAATGAGCTAGAAACAGAAGTCCATATCTATAAGCATGATTGACACAGAGTATATTATTGCTAGCATGGCTAACTATGAGGGAATTTGGTTGAGGAAGCTCTTTGAAGAGTTCTTTGAGCAGGTTCTAGATATGAGAGTCATATACTATGACAATAAGAGCGAGATCTGATTGGAAGAGAATCTCATATTTCATGACAAGTCCAAGCAAACTAATATAAAGTATCAATACATTTGAGACATGGTGCAGAGAGGAGTCATGAGACTCCATCACCTTTTAACTAATGAGCAAATAACATACATTACCAAGGCTTTGTCGAAAAGGAAGTTCTTAAGTTTCTGAGAGAAAATTGGACTAATGGATGTGACCATCCCAAGTGAGGGTCTTGTCTAATCAAGAACATTGGGCAATACTCTTCCTCCCTGCTTAAGCTCCCAAGGTGAGGGATTGAGTCGAAGAGCTCCTAGGGTGGAGTGAACTCATGTACAATAAGTGTCTCTAATCCTTACCTCATGCTAAGTGTGTATCTCCCCTATTGTCATCTCAAGGTTGTGTCTAAACCTTACATCATGATAAGAGTGTATCTCCCCCTTACCCAGTATACCATAGTATGCATCCTACCCACAAGCTAAACTTGTTGTGATTTCTCCTCCCCGTTTAACTAATAGGTTAAGAGGTGACTTGGGCATGTAAAATCCTTACCTTGTAGGGTAAGTGTCTATCTCCCCCAAGTTCAATAGGTGACTTGGTCATGTCTAATCATTACCTTATAGGGTATGTTTATATCTCCCCCAAGTGCCTTGGGTTGTGTTTGATCCTTACCATTGATTGTAGGTGTTTATCATGTCCCAAGGTAGTGGATGCAAGTGTTCTACCACTTGAATCTTTAGTGTCTTGGTGGGAATATCAACAAAAAATATGGTAGGTGTGATCCTCACCTTCCATGGTGAGTCGTATCCTCCCTATTGTCCTTGGATAGAAGGTGGTAGCAGAGGCTCCCTGAATATAACAATTCTCGGTAGTAGCAATGAATCCGAGATGGATGGAGGGTTGTAGATTGAGTTCCTCTATGATGTCTAATTCTTCTTAGTTTATATTTGAAATTTTTTAGTAGATATAAGCACATATGAGAGGTGACGACATATGATTTGATGATGATGAGATATTTGAGATGGGACATATGTTGTAGTCAGTAATATCTCCCTAGATGAGAGTGAGTGTTAATTTGGAAGACCAAAGGAAAATTCTTTCTATTGGAAAGCCTTTCTCATCAAGAAAGACCCCTCCTAGCCCTTGGAAGAATTCAATTTGGTTAAGGAAAAATGTTTTTTTTACAAGAAAGCCCACTTGTGCAAAAAGGTGTAGGTCCACTTTGAAGAGAAATTGGGCATGCTTGGAAACATATAGATATAATTCAATTTAACCTCATTTGTATATCATCAACAACCATCTTCTTCTTCTCTTTTCTCTGAATTGGGTCATATAGGTCTAAGGGTAGTTCGCATAGGTACGAAAATACAGGGTTCGAGCTCACACATGTTATTCTTTTTTTTTGCAACATGTTTGGTTCATGAACATGTCAGTTGTATCTATTCACTTGATAGGGTGCTCCCTACAACTTTAGAACTTCAGTCACACTCATTGTGACTCGGTCCATGCAATTGTGATCTTGACCTAAATTTTGTTGGTCATTGACTACAAATGTGGAATATTTTGACTTTGATCTAATTTGTCCACTAGGCTCATAGCTTGGATATTGTTCAATTGGTTTTTCTAGATAGTCTTTTCATTCGTGATTTGGAACAATATACTCTCTCTTTTTTGAAACTTTTATGAAAATATAATAAGAATAAGAATTTGAAAGGGTTTTCCCTATTGTGGTTTTTTTCGTGGTATTTGACCAAATCCTTGTGTCTCTTGTTGCTCTAGATTGTCTTATACTATATATTGCATTTATTGTTCTATCTATAATTTTCATTCATCATTGACAAATTAAATTGTTTTGAAAGATTGTTAATTGAAGAAAAATATTGGGCTAAATTGATTGCAACAACATAGAACATTGGAAAATGAACAAACTTTGAGCCCTTGATTGAGTTTTTGAGGGCTTAAAGATTGCTTGATCAATCATTTAAACAAAGCACCGATCGAGCTCATGTGTAACCCAGGGTTATCTAGGATCTCGATCGAGTAATGGGCTTGATTAAGCTAAGGTTTTGAACTTTCCTGTCAATACAACTTGGGTGTAGAATTAAAACTAGTGGCTTGATCAAGCTATGGGTCAGATCTAACCTTAAAGCTAGATTGAGCTATAGGCTAGTTCAAGCCTTAAAGCTAGATCGAGCTACTATTTAACCACGTTAAGGGCTTGATCAAGGGTTTCTCAAACCCTCGATCGATCTATTTGAAATTTTATCTCAAGCGCTTGATCAAACTGCTAAGGGCCTAAAAAAAAAATGTTTTAGCTCCTCTTCTCCAAAGTTTTGTGCCCTGGTGGACTTAATGTAGAATTTGTCCTTTGATGGTAGAGTTGATCATGTTGGATTAGTTATGGAATCCTCTATCCAATGGTATATGAGTTTGACATTTTCAAATTCATATGATGTTTTTCATCTAATTTCTTTTAAACATAATGCTTGAAATTTTTTTGAAGTATTTCAAAGGGGCTCAATAAAAAATCAAAAACATAAAATATAAAAAACGAAAAATTTCCAAAATACCATTATCTTCATTTACTAGTCCTCTTCAAAAGGGTACTCTTGGTTTTTAAATTTATTTAAATAGTAGAAAAACATCTTAGGTGAACATGTAATGCAATTCAAATATTAATTTGCCAACTTTGAAAAATAATAAAAAATATAAATTTGCATAAAAAATAATGTTTTTAATATGCATAACATAGGCTCTCTCACTCTAATATATTATATATATATATATATATTATATATTATATATATATATGTGATTGAAAATTATGCTAGATTAACACACAGTTGCTAAAATTTGCAAAGGGCAACATAATTCTCTACAAATTATTTCTCTTAGTCAGAATCAAAATTCACATGCTTATATGAATTTTGAGAGCTTAAATTCTAATTAAAAATAATAATAAACTAAAAATCATTGCCACATTTACCCAAAAATATAATAAATCTTCATACATTCACCTTAATATATTAAATATATCCTTTACCTTTAAATATTACTAAATATATTAATTTACATAATTTTCAAACAAAATCTAATCTAAACAATCTTCAATTTTAAAGGAAATGGGGTTAAAATGATAGCTCTATATAAATATGAATATGAGAAAAAATAATGAAATATACCTTGTATGTGAAATACCATTTATCATTATATCTTCTCGTCCTCTTTGCTAAATAGGCGCTACCAATATACCATCAAGTGCATTGCCCCACTGCTTTGCTTTGTAAAATAGGGGCTACCAATATACCATCGAGTGCATTGCCCCACTCATTGAATGAATGAACTTCACTGTGTTGACCTAGAAATGGATGGGGATGGGTCCCCAAACCGCCATATCCTGAGGGGGACTTCTGTTTATTAATAGATCTGTTCCAGAGGTTGTACGTCTTCCTCTGCGCATAAACTCACATCATGATCATTTTGATGTTGTATATTTAAATGAATGATGATATACCTCCTTTGTTAGGATGAAACTCCTGAAATAAAATGAGTTTTATAGATGTTCTTTATACTTTATAATAACGAAATCTAAGTCTGATTAAGTAATCAATGCACATGGCCTTTGTCAATATTGTAAATGACGAAGGCCGAGTAAATCTGTGTCCACAATTGTTGATTCCCTGCACGGTTCCATGTGATGTCTAAGTCTGTGTCCACAATAGTTCAGCCAATGCAATCTACAGCTTTTCGCACATCGTCTGAGACCTGCAAAAACAAATTTCTTCAGTTCAAGCTTGTTCATGAAAGGAAAATTTATTCGAAAAACTTCAGAGAAATTTGGTAGAGTGATGTACAATATTTTTAGTAAATCAAAACCACGTATACTACTTCGCCTCTTTGGGGCCTGGGTTAACGAATATTATTTTTGTACAGGGTAGTCGACAAATATGCATTATTCATAGTCAATTTACTCTTCAAAATTGGTAAAAGGTCTCACCTGCTTTCCGTGGAAGATCTCTCCATCGACCAATGCCATGAGTCTTAATGTATTCAATCAAAATCTTGTCTTCGCTAGGTGTCCAAGCCCCGCGTTTAAGAGCCTCCTCAGGTTTCGAATATCTCCAACAACCAGGAGATCTACCCATTATCTATAACCTAATCGATGCCACAAACCCTCAACCAGTAGCTTATATCTTCCAGAGACCACTTCTTGATTTCTCCCCTCCGCAGATCAATAATAGGATGATAATATATAGAGAGAAACTACTCGACCACAGCTTCAGAGCAAATTTTCTAGCAACTTTTCAAATAATGTGGGCCTCGTCATCCTACCAGAAAATCTAGATGCAGTTACTAAAGCCTGGTGACTCACCGGACGAAGGCAATAAAGAGCGAAGGACGGCCAATTGTGCCTCCACGTTAACATGTTGATATAATTTACTGTCCTTATTGTAATTATTCAATCCTTCGATCTCGCCACGGAGCCCATATGTTGTTGAGTTTGAGTTTTAGTTTGAGAGGGCGTCTCAAGTTCCTACCAGTCATTCTGAAGCACAACTTCCGTTGTTTAGTTCGCATCTACAAAACAATGGCAGAAAGCGTATGGGATATTTCGAATGGCAATAAATTAGTTTACAGTTAAATTTATGACGAACTCCAAGTGCAATGTATTGTGTCATCGATTACCCATAAGACAAGTACGAATGGAATTTTGTGTGTTCACAAATTTGACAAAAATAAATCATACTCACATAGATCTATAGTTGGATTCAAATTTGGTAAATGTCAAGCTCACTACTAAAAACATAATAGAAAAGACGACACAACATAAAAAGACCATAGAACTATAGTTGTTTTCAAATTTGGTAGATATCAAGCTCACTACTAAAAAAATAATAGTAAAAATGGGCACAACATAAAAAGAACAGACAAAGTGCATGCAAATAGTAATATAACTACTAAAAAAAATTATATATTACTCCTAAAAAAATTAATAGTAAAAAAGGACACAACATAAAAAAGGCGAGACAAAGTGTATACAAATATTAATTTATTTCATTTAGAATCATGTTTATAAATATTAATTTATTTTTATTTGGAATTAATGTTTATAATGTTTATATTAATAAAAATGTAGGATTGGTTTTTTAGTGGATTATTTTGTTGAAATATCTTTTCAACAATTTTGAAGTAGATTATCTTGTTGAGATATTTTCTTAACAACAATTTTTCAATTTATAAATTATTGGATGTTATAATGTACTATATATGTGACATGTGTCAAGTAGGCTTCATGATTGAATATTATAAATTGTTTTGAGCAATTTGTGTACCATGTGTATTTCCTAAAATTCATTTTTGATATTAGAACCTGTATGGGCTTCACTCCCTATCGGGAGGGCTCAAGGTCGGTGAGATGAAAAACATGTGAGGATTGTTTTTATGTTCATAAAATAGGCATAGGTTAGAGGTAAAGTGTGAGAGTACATAGTCTTCCACTGTGTGATTTTTTTTTGTGTGTGTGGTTTAGAGCTGTGAGGAGTCGTCATTGGCTGAAGGAAAAGCACACCAATCAATCTATAAGGAGGAAACTTCATCAGATCTCGAGTCTGTCGTTCATATGGATTTTGTTAGCTGATTTGGATGTGTTATCCATGGAGTTAGAGAGTAGTAAGACATTGCTAATGTTGTGATGTTGGTGTGTTCGATTTGGCATCTCTAAGCATAATCCTTAGCATCAAATGAAATGGGTTTGAGAAGTCAATAATGGGAACTTTGGCCTACATTTTAATTCCTGCCACTTTTTTTGGAGAAACCGATATGCTGCTAAGCGGGAGACTGTATTTGTGTTTGTTAAAATTAGTGTGGATCCAAGTAAAAGGTTATGTCTTTGGAATTAGGGGTATCTACATTGAAGATGAGATTCAATTTCTACTTCAGGTTTTAATCTCAATATTATAAGACTTGGCTTTTATCCTTTGGTCACTGCATGTAGTGTAAGTGTGACTCTAGTTCACACTAGCAAGTTGCTGCATTTCATGAGTTTTGTTTTTGTAATGATGTTCTGTTATGTGTTGGCCTCCTACCCCAAATCCTCCTAGCTTCCTATACAGACGACAAAGGGAGAGTTTGTTCTGCAAAAAAAAAAAAATAGACTAATGTGCATATGGATTGCATTTGTGTACCACAATGGCGAGTTTACGTCAGGTCATATCTAGATTTAAAGGATATATATCTCTTAATGATCAATGCATAACTGCAATCAGAGAACAACATTTGTTTTGCAGTATCACTAGTTGCAAACACGAAGTGTGCTAATCAATATATTGTCTTAATTGTCAAAGTGCTTCATTTTGCAGTGGCAAATGGTTGTTCCTCATGTTCAATAGGAGGACAACATATTTAGCAAGTGAATTACATTGCTTCGTGCAGATATGATAGCCAAGGTCCATTTGAAACCGCCAGTTATTTTTGGAGTATTATGGTCATGTGTGGAAGATTAATTTTATTTTTTTATGGTGTTTAAACTTTATGTGCTTCTACGTGAGTTTACAAAAGTGTAGAACCAAATAATGAGGAGAGGAATAGAATTAAATTAGTGGTTCATGACCATTCTTCGGTGCCAAGAGAATGTATCACTAATTTGATTGTGTGAGTCTTGTTGTGCTTCGGCCTTCAAGATCATCAGTTACAGGTTATTTTATGAGATCATTGTGTGGTATACAAGTCAAATTGTATGGTGAATTTTCGAACACATTTAGTACCTAGAAAATTATCTTAGATAATCGTGAGACACAACGAGCTATGTTGTTTGATAGATGAGAGATTGTCCATAGGATGACTCATTACTAGGCTACTTGACCTATGTAATTTTGCAGAATAAAGTATCTCAAAATTGTTGACCATGCAAGTTCCTAAAAAATGGTTAGAGGCATTTATGTTTAAAATGGAATTCATGTGACAACTTGAAAATGAGGTGATGAAGAAAAAACAATGTTTGCAAGATTCCAAAGAGGATGTGAGTGCTAATGAATATCAACTAGAAAAATGTGTCTATATGTAATTTATGATTCTTGTGATAGTTTTTGTAATAATATAATGTAAGTAATAAAAAAAGACTTAGAATAATACTTACATTAATATTGGATAGGATTAGTTTGTTGAATATATTTTTATTGAAATATTTTCGCAACAATAATCTTTCCATTTATAAATGGTTGGATTTCATAATACACTATATGTAAATGTAGGCTTTGTGATTAAATAATACAAATTGTTTTTAACCATTTAATTTAATATTAATTATTATAAATAATATTTTTTATGTCCCATTTTAAAATCCTGGGTCACATTGGGTTCTCGAATTCAAGGGGTTAGACATGTATGATAGATAAATATGGTAATTATATAATTTTTGAAGTTTTAATTTTTTTTATTAAATTTTAATTTTGATAATAGACATATATAGTTACACATCATACTAGGTTGTAGAATGAGATTATTGGCTCAACATGGTTACACATCATATTGGATTGTAGAATGAGCTTCTTGACTCAACAAATTATATTTTGTTGTAAAATAAGCCTCCTGACTCAATGATAAATTGCGACTATTTTCATTTTGGGTGGATTTGGATTGATGATTATTTACTAAAATGATAAAATTTGTAATTTTATATCTTCCAGAAACCACTTCTTCATTTCTCCCTTCGCAGATCAATAATAGGATGATAATATATAGAGAGAAACTACTCGACCACAGCTTGATAGCAACTTTTCCAGCAAAGTGGGCCTCGTGATCCTACCAGGAAATCTAGATGCAGTTACTAAAGCCTGGCGACTCACCGGACGGCCACTCGTGCCAGAAACGTGTTTCCATGTTAACATGTTGATATCATTTCTGTGTTAATGTTCTGCTGTCCTTATTGTAATTATTCAATCCTTCGATCTCGCCACGGAGCCCATATGTTGTTGAGTTTGAGTTTGAGTTTTAGAGGGTGTCTCAAGTTCCTGCCAGTCATTCTTTAGCACAACTACCGTTCTTCAACTCGCATCCAGAAAACAATGGCAGAAAGCATATGGGATATTTCGAGTGTCAATAAATTAGTTACATAGTTAAATTTATGACGAACTCCCAATGCAATGTAGTGTGCATCGATTATCCATAAGAAAATGTGTGTAATAAGACAAGTCCGAATAAAATTTTGTTTGTTCACAAATTTGACAAAAATAAATGATACTCGACATAGAACTGTAGTTGGATTCAAATTTGGTATATGTCAAGCTCACTACTAAAAACATAATAGTAAAAAAGGACAAAACATAAAAAAACATAGAACTGTAGTTGGTTTCAAATTTGGTAGATGTCAAACTCACTACTAAAAAAATAACAGCAAAAATGGACCCAACATAGAAAAATGGACCCAACATAGAAAGACCAGACAAAGCCCATGCAAATAGTAATATAGTTTACTACTTAAAAAATAATAGGAAAAAAGGACACAACATAAAGAGACTAGACAAAGTGGATATTTATTTTCATTTAGAATAATGTTTATAAATATTAATCTATTTTTATTTAGAATAGTGTTTATAATAAACACTAATTTATTTTTATTTGGAATAATGTTTATATTAGTAAAAAAAAATAAGATTGGTTTTTTTGAGTAAATTATCTTGTTGAGATATTTTCTCAACAATAATGTTTCAATTTAGAAATTGTTAAATGTCATAATGCTCCATTTATGTGACATGTATAATGTATAATGTCTGCTTCGTGATTGAATATTACAAATTATTTTGAGCAATTTATATGTGTTTTTCCTAAAATTTCTTTTTGATATCAAAACCTGTATAGGCTTGACTCCCTAATAGGAGGGCTCAGGGAGATGAAAAACATATGAGCATTGTTTTAATGCTCATAATGTAAGAGTATGTTAGAGGTAAAGTGTGAAAGTACATAGTCTTCTAGGGTGCCATTTTTTTTGTGTGTGGTTTTGAGCTATGAGGAGTTTCCATTGCTTGAAGGAGAAGCAGACCAATGAATCTATAAGGATGAGTCTGCATCAGATCTCCAGTCTGTCATTCCTATGAATTTTGTTAGCAGATCTGGATGTGCTATCCACAAAGTTAGAGAGTTGTAAGAGGTTGCTAGTGTTGTGATGCTAGTGTGTTCGATTTGGCATCTTTGAGCATAATCCCTAGCATAAGATGAAATGGGTTTGAGAAGTCAACAATGGGAACCCTGGCCTACATTGTAATTCCTGCAACTTTGTTTGGAGAGATCGATTGCTACTAAGCGGGAGAGTGTATTTCTGTTGGTTAAAATTCGTGTGGATCCAATTAAAAGGTTTTGTCTTTGGAATTATAGGCATCAACATTGGAGATGAGATTTCATTTCTACTTTAGGTTTTAGTCTCAATATTATAAGACTTGGCTTTTATCCTTGGGTTACTGCATGCAGTGTAAGTTTGATACTCGTTCACACTAGAAAGTTCCTGCATTTCATGATTTTTGGTTTTGTAATGATGTTTTGTTGTATGTTGGCATCCTACATCAGATCCACCTGCCTTCGTATACAGACGACAAAGGGTGAGTTTGTTCTGCAAAAAAATAAAATACTAATGTGCATATGGATTGCATTTGTCCATAGCACGATGGCAAGTTTACGTCAAATCTAGATTTAAACGATATCTATCACTTAATAATCAGTGCATACCCACAATCAGAGAACAACATTTGGTTTCCTGTATCACCAATTGCAAACACGAAGTGTGTTAATCAACATACTATCTTTATTGATACAAACACGAAGTGTGTTAATCAACATACTATCTTTATTGTCGAAGTGCTTCATTTTCCAGCGGCAAATGGTCGTTCCTCATGTTCAATAGGACAACATATTTAGCAAGGGACTTACACTGCATAGGGCAGATATGGTAGTGAGGGTCCATTTGAAACCACTACATATTTTTGGAGTTTTGTTCTGATTTACTATGCATAATGTTGTTTATGGTCATGTGTGGATGATTGTTTTTTTTTTATGGTGTTTAAAATTTGTGTGCTTATATGTGAGATTGCAAAAGTGTAGAACCAAATAATGAATAGAGGAATATAATTAAATTAGTGGTTAGTGATTTTTTTTAGTGCCGAGAGAACATATGCTAATTTGATTGCGTGAGTCTCTTATACAGTGATGGGTCTTCTTGTGCTTCAGGTTTCAATGAGATGGTTGTGTGGTATACACGTCAAGTTATATGCTCAAATTTTGAACAAATTCAGTACCTAGACAATTATCCTAAATAATCGTGAGACACAATAAGCTATGTTGTTTGATACATAGGAGCTTGTCCATAGGATGGTTTATTACTAGGCTACTATTTTTTATAGTTACAACGAGCTATGTAATTTGGCAAAGTAAAGTATCTCAACATTGTTGACCATGCAAGCTTGTAAAAAATGGTCAGGAGTTTATGTTTTAAATGGAGTTCAAGTGATAACTTGAAGATGATGTGGTGAAAAAATAGCAGTGTTTGCTAGATTCTAGAGGAGAGATTGCAGAGGGGATGTGAGTACTAACGAATATCATCCAGACAAATGTGTCTATATGTAATTTATGATTCTTGTAATAGTCTTTGTAATAATGTATGTAAGCATTAAAGGGAAGACTTAGAATAATGTATACATTAATATATAGGTATGATTGATTTGTTTAATGTATTGTCTTGTTGAAATATTTTCAAAACAATAATATCTCAGTTTAGAAATTTTTAAATCTCCTAATATACCATTTATGTATGTAAACTTTGTCATTAAATAATAAATAAAAACAATTTAACAAATTGTTTAGCTAGTGTATTCTTAAAAAAATTCCAATTTAAATTTAATGCTAATAATTATAAATAATATATTTTAGCTCCTATTTTAAAATCCTTCATTTTCTCAGGTTCAAGGTGTTAGACATGTATTTCGATGCATGTGCATGGGTATAGTGGTGTGATAAATGATTACCGATGTCAAAAGAATTTCACAATTTTTATTTCGTAGGACATGTTCATGGAATTCTTTAACATAATGTGCCTCATGGGGGATTTATGCAATGCGATTGGTAAGTGGATGACATGGTAAACGATAAAGTACAGTTTTAGTTGATATGTATAGTGGGATAAGTTGCGTTGATACATATATTTGGATAAGTTGGGATGTGGAATGTTGCTTCTAAATGATATGGTTTTTGTTTATGTTTATGGTCTTTGTTTTATGGGTATAGATTGATTTTAAATATTGATTTGATTAATTTTAAATACGAATTTAATATGAGTGGAGAAGGATCTAATTTTTTCGGGTCTATTTTTTATGAACCAATATTATTTAAATATTTTGTATAGTTATTAATTTTTTTTAAATTTTAAATTTCTAAATTTTTATTATTAAAGATGACATGAGCAATTTTTCAACTTTAATCAGAGAGACAAGGTTACACGTCATATTAGGCTATAGAATGACCCTCTTGGCTCAATGATGGTATTGTCCTTGAGGTAAAATAGTTTTGATTTTGAAGAGATTTGGATTTATAATTTATTAATAAGGTGATAAAATTACAATTTTTTTTTAATTGACTATGCTATTTTTTCCCAACTATAAATTAATAATTTTAGAAGAGATGTTAATATAATGCTGAAATTATGTTTCAATGAGTTATATAAGTTAATAAATATATATATTTTGTGTATGTATATTTTAGGTTTGTAAGTTAATATTACTTTGCGTTTCAACATCAATCAACAGTTACCTTAATGGACATCCCCGGAATTGGGTATTTTAATATTTTTGCTAATTATAATTTTGGATCGAAGTGTGTAAATTTAAAAATGCTAACATATTTTTGTCATCACAACTACGTCAATGAATGAAATTCACACCATTAACCTCTGTGCATATCTAAACCCTTTGTTTAAACCATATTTAAATTAAAAATCAATTAAATAAGATTAAAAATTTACTCTTACTAGGTATGAAGATTAACCATTGAAATATCACTTTGTAACATTGATACATTTATTGTAAAATGCTCATACCTATAAAATGTGGCTTTGCAAAAGATTCACGTGTTTATGAAATATGTAGCCATTCATCAAACAAGCGGATGTTTAGGTTGTAATGTGTGGTCATCGTAAATGCCCCATGACATTTGAATTTTCATAATTACATAAGATTCTCTATTTGTAAGCATTGTTTGATAAATAATTTATTTATTTTATTTATTTATCCAACTTAAATCTAATGCAGTAGTTTATAACGCGACTTTTTGAAAGCCTTTCCGGCAGATTTCTCCGGTCAAAATCCGGCAGCAATTCATTGGAATCCCAAGTTTGATAGCTAGTTTCTGCACAATCAATGGTTCCCAGGGGTTTTTCAGGGCGCTGAATCCAAATATACAGTTAAAAAACTATTCTAATTGCTTAAAAATCAAGATTTAACCTCATTTTTTCTGCCGGATTCCGTCACCGGAATCTCAAAAAGTCGCATTATAGACAACTCCAAATCTAATTGTTTTAGGCTGATATAATATTTACTTATTGTGAACCTGACCAAAGTTTATGTTAAGAAGGCCATTGCCGATTGGGATTCCTCATGTGGGCTATCTAATTTAATGTTAGAAACGTAATCCTTGATATTATAGTTTGGGTTAGTGTGTTTTATGATATTTATTTATTAGAGTCCAAGAACACCTGGAAATCGAATCAACATTTTTCATACTGTATTAATATGTACAGTATTTGCATCATTATTAGGATCATTATAATATAAAATTTAATTGGTTTCCAATTTGTGATTGCAACAGTAGTATTAGAGCATTGGTTTGAGGAATACCAGAGCACCATTAATCTACTTTATAAAATAGAATGAAAAATGTTTGTGTGGCCATCTTATAGAGTGTTGGTGAAGCAGAGGAATATTAGAGTGTTGGTTGAGCACCAGTGAAGTTCTAGACCTTGTGAAGGTCATCGGTGAAGTCCAATACATTGTAGCAGATTGAATATTTCTAGACGTAGACCCCATATTTATTGAATGAGATTTAATGTATAGAGGGCCAAGGCTTCCAACCTATGTTGAAGATCAGGCCAATAGTTGGAACTATAGAAAGTTCATGTGAATAGGGTTAGCACCTCTTAGATGAGTACGAAAAGGATATGTGTCGAATACCAAATCGAGATCTCTATAAAATGTTATTATGGTAGTTGATTGATCCAAAATGGATCTTGTAAGTCAAGTTGAAGTTTGTTTTACGTCTGACGACCAAGAGGGTCCTAGGTAGAAAAACTATTCTCGGCTTATGCAAGAATTCACCATCTCAGTTGCTTCCAAAAGTAGCGTTAGGTCAAAGAGATCGACATGCTAATTCTGATGGTATCTCTGGATACGCATTAGGCCTCTGGGTGATGTAGAAAATGCCCGTTAAAGTTTAGGTATTGAAGGGGCCTTGCTGCCCATGTGGCATTTCTGCAGATCAGCATGTGGCATCAAGTCAAACTCTCAGTGCACATCTCTAGTGATGCTGATATTTCTGGGATTTGGTTCATAGTTCATCTCCGGTCCATATCTCCAGGTTGAATGATGAGGTTATGGATTTTGGTTCATATTGGAAGTCATCGATACATTAATATGGCACATAAATTTGGTGCAAAAATGTTTATTAGACCTAAGGCTCTAAACCTAGGACCATAGTAAGTGCAAAAGTTATTAACCTATGGTATAAAACCATATGACAAAACTTTATGTTATAATGGCGCAATTTGTTGTTCATAACCTTATGGTTAGGAACTATGGTATATAACCTAAGGTATTTAAACCTATGGCGGGTGCATTGTGATTGGTTGAACTATGGTATAAAACTTTATGAATATCAAACCATGGTATTATTAAACCTAAATTTTTGTAGCAGAACATATATGGTATCATATTTTTATAATGCATAGTTCAAAGGCAGAGTGGTATATGCCACGGATAAGCACATTTGTAATCACGTGTCATGCAGGTCTGTCAGAAAGGATCGAGTCAGCATGAGGGTGATGCCAATGAGTTGTCGTCGGAGGTGTGTCAGTTCAATACCACCTGGTTAGTGTTCAGTTGGAAACAATTGGAGGTCACATGAACACATTACAGTTGTGGGTCTGATGGCAATGGCAACCTATGGTCCAATCTGTGGGATTTCTAATTGTTGGAGTTATGGCATCAACCAGTAGTGTGCCACGAACTGTGTGTTGTGCAAACCGTCGGAGAAACATGCCAACGCACCATCGGAGTTATGGCATCAACTAGTAGTGTGCCACATGACTATGGTGAAGTCGACCGTTGGATGTGATGTGTTAACAATCGGTGAAATGTGTTAAGCCATCAGGGAGAAAGTATGCCATGTTTACCTAGGTTGTCATTGATGTCAATATGGAAATATTCTACATACTAGATTATCCATGAAGGGGAAGCAAAAGAGATCCATGAATAAACAGGAGCAAGGCCATTAGGTTAGCCAGACCTTAAGCAAGAGTCTGTTAATGGAGGCATATCAAGGCTATCGCTTATGCTTAAGAGTATTGTAGAATATCAGAGCAAGAGAGGCATATCAGAAAAGGTAGAAGCCATCAAGGTATGAAGGTATCAAGAGGAGGTCATTAAAAGACATTGCAAAGCCAAAGGAAGACATTGGAGCAAGAGGAGCCACATTGGAGGAGCATTGCATGTAATACATGCCCAAGAAGAACCGAGAGGAAGAAGTCATCAAAAGAGGCGTTAACATGCCAAACGAGGCAAACCAGCGGTATCAGAGCTACAAGAGGAGCCACACACACACACACACACACACATATTATATTTATATATATACTAGTATTATATTATATTATATTATATATATATATTATATATATATATACTATAGATAATATATTATATATCAATAATAGATATCGTTTAGAGCAGTGGATGCAAAAGAATACACTATCGGAGCAATGGATGCCAAAGAATACACTATCAAGAGCAATATATGCCACAAAAGAGTTATAGGAGGCGAAATACACTATCGAAGGCAGAAAACATAGGTATATCGATATGCACTATCGGAGCAGAGAAATACATATATAGCGGAGTATAGAGGTGGTATAGATATATATATCAGCGATATGATAACCGACGGGTTCGGTTATGTGCCACTACCCAAAACCCCCTGATTTCGATATATATATATATATGGACCCACGGACCATTACAATGTGATGTCACATAATATTGGCAGAAATCAAGCTATGGGTTAAGTCAAAGAGCGGAGGAGTATATACACGGACCTGATAGGGTTATAGCAACATCCCTTAATAACATTGTGTCCACCTAGCGGGACTCTCACATCGCAATGTATAGAAGCCTTGTTCATCCCCGAACCAACGATTGCGATAATAATATCATATATATTGTAGAGCCCTTGTCACGATTAAAACTACGATTGCGATAATAACGTGGACCTAATTACGCTATGCAATGGTTTAATGTTATATTGCATCCTCCCATCGCAATAATACAAAGGGGTGTCACCCTTGAAAGCGTCGATTGCGATATAAACTGTGGACTCGATGCAGGTACAGATGCTGGTGTGATGTGTTTGAAGTCCGCCCTTTAGCATTATGACCAGTTGTTTTTTCATATATTCCTATGTATTTGAATATCTGCATTGTGCGGGGTTTGAAGGAAAAAATGCATTAAGAAACGCTCCCAATAGTTCAGAAGGCCTAAATGATGCCGATTACGATTGCGATGGTGATGTGGAAGGCAGGGGCTGTCCTGATTGGTACAATCTCTCCATTAAACAATAAAGTCTTGTGTATGCTTATTATCATGAAGAAAGGGGCTCTGTTATAGTTTTAATATGTAGCATTTTTTTCTCTGTGTATTTTGGTCAGTGTTGTTGAATCAACGTGCCCCAATAGTGTTGGTGAGCATGAAGAGATAGAGGAAGCCACAATGACTAAGGAGGGAAGCCGAAGGATCAAGCGAGGTAGAGGAAACTGCAGAGACCGAGGAGGAAGCTAAAGAGCCAGCGAAAAGCGGAAACCGATAGTGAGAGGGCATCAGGAATGTATAAAACAGGAAAAGCAGAGGACAAAGAGTGCAGTATGATGTTGTAAAAGTTGGAGGAAACAGAGGCAGCTAGTAGGGTCCAACAGAAAAAAAAAGGGTTGAAGGACCAACAGGATAGGAGGCATTCAAAGGGTGAGCTTCTCAGCTAATCGTGTTACCCTGCGAAAGAATTAATTAGGTACACAATGCAAACTGAAGAATAATTTTGTGATGTAATGAATAAAGTTTTATCTAACACTGTTTAATGGGAGAAGTAGCCAACAAAGAAGCAGTGATGCTGAAGCATTTACTATGACACTAAGAACAAATGCTTGAACAAAAGGTTGGTTCTTATGCAGAGTTTAGTGTAGCTAATAGTAGACTCACTAAAGCTGTGTGGAGACATTATCAGAGGTCATCTACTGGAGAATCCGTGTGTATAGTATGAAGAGTTGTAAAGACTCCTTCATAAGAAGACTGGTTGTCATTGATATTGTAGCATGGAGACTACAATGAAGTTGTAAACAGACAGAACACAATAACGAAGAGTTCTGAGAGTAGAAAATTAGTATCAAACATGCCTTGACAAGATTGGTTCAAAACCCTTGGGGTTGGTGCCTCAAAAGTAAGAAGGATTAGAGTCCGTGGGGTTGATGCCTCAAAAGTAAGAAGGATTGGAGTCCTCGAGATTGGTTCCTTAGAGGT
>APFE031367360.1:0-11872 GCA_000404065.3 Pinus taeda
AAAAATAAGTATTTCTTTTCTTTAATTTGTAATTTTATTGATTTATTTTTAATTTGTATTTTGATATTTGTTTCATGTTTTGCAATGAAATTATTATTATTGAAATTATGGTTTTTCCTAAATAAAAATTTAAACAAAAAATTGCTAATCTTTTATTTTTCTTTAACATTGATT
The DNA here is from genome assembly GCA_000404065.3 of Pinus taeda. NCBI lineage: Eukaryota > Viridiplantae > Streptophyta > Pinopsida > Pinales > Pinaceae > Pinus > Pinus taeda. Next base: position 175 of record APFE031367360.1, read on the forward strand.
TTTTAGCCATATATATATATATATAATCTAATTATTTTTCATGTAAATTAGCTAAAGAAATTAAGTATTTTAGACACCTAATCCTTAGGGATTTGGTGAATATTTTGAAAATATGTAAATAAGGGAAATATGAATAGTTAGAATAAAAAAAACCTTAGGATATAAAGGCTTGGAAGACATACCAAAATCTTCGTAACATAGCATCACAACACAAATTCTATGCTCATATTCCCTCCTGAGTAATTCCTCGTTCATTCTCGCTTGTTAGCTTTGACCACTTTATCAAAGCTGAGCATTTTACTAACCCTACTCATCTCTCCCTCTGTCAGTCATGACAACCTAATCGATTGTCCCTATGTGTATGACATAATGTACCAGAAACACTTGTCGTTTGGTTGGTGATCATTGACGGTGATGAATTTTGAGGAAGCTGTCCTCTTCACTTCATATAGGAGGTGCAATTCTCTATGAATGTTTTTTCTTCAATATTTTGTTCTCACAATTGCTCTGAGCATAGTTCTTTTTTCATTTTTTCTATGCTTTTTCCATCTCTCCATTTATCTATTAACATTAAAAACCTTAATATATGGACTTAACATTGCTAGAAAGATCCATTACCCTCTTCATATTGCTTTTACCCTTTACATTATTCGACAAATTTAAAAGCATTTTTCATTTTATCATTGACGAACAATGTAGAGAGTTGGAGCACTTGGGCCTCTATTTAACAAATTCAAATATATACATTTAAAAAACCATGTCACACCATTCTTCCCATCCAGATTCAGTGTCACTTTACTATGGAGATTCTTAATATATAAATAGGCTTTGTCAAAATACCATGGCTTATCAATAGGACATACCTAATAAACTATGTGGCATTTATTCATATGTTTTTTTTCTAGTTAATTAATTTAATTAAATAACAAAAAATGAAATAAATACTTTGAAAATAAATCTAAACTTTTGATTTATTGATATCACTAAAAATATTTTAGAATATTCAATTGAGATTAAGCCTCTAACATTCACTTAATAATTATTTCTAATTAAATTAAATTGTATTGATAATCAAATTGAAATTCTAGAAACCTTATTCCAAAATATACACACATACATCCTTAATTAACATGATAAATTACTCATTTAAAATATGTGATTATTCCCATGCAATGAACAAAAACATAATTTTGATATGTTATTTAGCTTATCCACAGTTTACATTTTAAATCCAAATATTCTAAAATTTTACATGGTGCTACTGAAATCAAGATGCTCAATACAAAGACTACTAAAAGAAACACAATATTATTAAATATTCACATCAAAATGCTTATGAGGAAGATAAAGTGATACAACAAACAAGTAAATTTGAATGCAATATCAGGAGGATCGACGATGTTTTTGGTGAAAGCATGAAAACTATTTAGAAAGAATAGTTATTGGTCACAGGTCAAGATCTTTTACTTCTTTTAGAGTTTCCTTGTTCTTTGATTCTCATGGAAGGTGAAGCCCCCAGCTAATCTCGTCTTCAATCTTGTCCCTGTGGGCATTCTTTGTATCCTTCTTTTCTCTGTATTTCTTCTACTGCGTACAAAATGACATAACTAGTACTTCAATAATAGTAGTTATAGCGTTATATTTCTAATAAATCTATCTTTTTGGTTGGCCTTGTTTATCAACCCTGTGCAAATTAGGATAATTCAAATTTTACAGATCGATTCATACATTTTAAATTTTAGAAAAAGTTTGACCTCATCACCATCAAATTTAAAATTAAAGAATAAGAGATACCAGTGGAAACATATTGGCATCGAATCCTCCCAATTCCCTTAAATGCTCAATTCACTTATGATGCTTCTCCTCCTCCATCGCCTTCTCGTATATTGTCGCCTCTAAAGTACACTCTTGCTTCTTCGATGGTCGAAATGATGACCAAGCTCATATTTCCTCGGAGACATCCTTTCCAAAATTTCGATTACAACAAATTGGAAGGAAATTCAAAAATCACTTTTATACCCTTAAAATAATTAAAACAAAATTGAATTAGATCGCAATGAGATGGTAGTGAATGCAAATATTGACTTTTAATATCTTGCGATACTTAGAATGTTGAGCATATTATATTAGATGAGGGGATGGCGTGAAAGTGGTGTTGCTCTACAGTACCTGATGTACAATCACATCGACATTTTAATCTAAAGTAATTTGTTTTAATCAATAACCAGCATATCAATATATAGTCATTAACATATATTCATACAAAAAATGTTAATCTACAACAAGTAAATTTCCATCCATCATCAGCATTGGAAACTAAAACTATTAATATATAATTATACGCAACATAGTAATATACAATAGTTAATTTATATCTAAAATCATCATAAACCAAATGAGAGACTTTAAGAAATTAGCCGCACAGAAACCTGCACCTGGAGACATTGTCCTCCCAAGCACTAACTACCTCCAGTTCTCCCCTGAGCTTGATTGTTTTCCCATAATATAAAGCCTCTTGTTGATCTCCTCAATGGTTATTTATTCCCTTCTTCATGATAATGTTTCCAATTCTGAGGCGTCCCTCTTTCGTAAGATTTAATGCTTTCTTTCCTAGGCTTTTACTTTTAAAGCTGACCTTTCTCACCCATGATACTTTAAACGAAACCAGTCTTAGAATTTTTCTCTAGCTAAGCTGTTTCTAAGGGAATTTACCTCCCACGCTTAATCTTATCTAGAATCTTTAAAGATTCTAATCGTGAAGAATTGACAATGTTATCTCGAGTCTCTTTTCTGAGCACATAATTACCTCAAATAATAATTTATTTTATTAACAAAATATTTACAATAACTTATGGATAATTTATGGAGTGATTTTAGGATTTACGAAAAATCTGATTTATGAAGTGATTTATGGGTGATCTATGGAATTCTTTTAGAATTTAGAAAAGCTATTGCATTTTCTCAATTCTACTTATTGTAAGCCTCTGGGAAAATATGAGAACTAATGACATAATAAATGTAGAATGAAGCCAAGAGAGAATAAGGATGGATTCCAAGCATGCATTAAAAGACAAGTAACTATGTTATTTGAAAATCGTTGTGTTTGTGTATGGTGCATGAAGAAATAAGAATCAAAATTTATTTACTTGAAAAAAAATTCATATGATAAAGAGTCGAGATTATTTTCTTGGGAAAACATCCATGGAATTCCATGCATGTAGGAGTAAGTGTTTTTATCATTCAACTCTTAAAATGGGATTCCAAGCATGCATTAAAAGACAAGTAACTATGTTATTTGAAGATTACCGTGTTTGCATATGGTGCATGAAGAAATAAGAATCAAATTTATTTCCTTGAAAAAAATTCATATGATAAAGAGTTGAGATTCTTTTCTTGGGGAAACATCCATGGACTTCCATGCATGTAGGAGTAAGTGTATTTGTCATTCAATTCTTAAAATATTTCATGTGCATTGAATTCTTAAAATATTTTTGTGGATAAATAATTGTGTGAATTGCATGATTTATTAGAAAATAGGGTCCAAATATGTCTTCGTATATCCTAGATTTTGATAGGTGTGTAAAAACATAAAGATGTGTTTGTAAATGAGACCTTTCTTGCCAGACACATATTTCATATTTGAAAAATTCATTTGCTGCCTCTAGAAAATGGTGTCAAAAGTTTATAGAAAAAATAGAAATATTATGTAATATTTACATCTGGAAAAATGGCCTTCAAAGATTCATTTGAATATTCCTAACCGTGACACCTGTGTAAAAACTTAGAGATGGTTTCTCTAATGCACCCATTGCCAACAAAAACTATGTTTGGTTTTCAAAAATTCTCTTCCAGTTGTTCATAAACCACTCCCAAATTTAATGACTAAAACATTAAAAACAGTGTTGTCATTTGATTTGTCAGCACAATAAGAATAGTTGTTATGTACATACAGAGATAGATATTGTGTTAATTTTCTTGAAAAGAAATAAATTAATTTCATGAAAAAATAAATATCTGTTAAGTTTTATATTTCTTAAAAATAAATATGTTATTCACATGCACATAAATAGAACAATTATGTTGATATTTATTGAAAAGAAGTGAGTTATTCACATGCACAAAAATATAATAATTATGTTAGTAATTCTTGAAAAGGAATTAAGTTATTTCATTTAAAATATTATCAAGGATGTTCTCATGGCACATATGCATTAAATTTTTAAAGAGAAATATTGGACTCTTAAAGTAAATATGTGCTTATGTGCATATGAATAGTACCTAGTATATTTGATCTACTCGAGATGAATATGTGAGTAACATTTTTGAGAGAGAGTTCACATAAAACCTTTGCATAAAATACCATGTGTTGTTTTATTTGAGAATAAATTGTTATTCATGCTATTTCTTTATGAAATATGACAAATTTGTTTGATGTGTGAAATGATAGGAAAACATTTTGTATTGCATGCATAATAGCTGGTGAGTCATCTAACTTTTGGAAAAATAATAATCCTTGGAAAATAAATATATATATTTGTATATAGTGAAGTATTATTATGATTATTATTATTATTATTTTTTTTGTGTTAGAACTCTTCAAAAAGAAGAGAAAATAAAAGCACTTCCTTGTATATATTATGGAATTATATCCTTGAAATTGGTAAATATATTCTTTATTGTGTTAATATTCTTTTGGAGGAATCTTTAGAGAAACATATACATTTTCATGCATTGAAAAATATAGTTTTGGTATTTGATTTCCAGTGAAACGGAAGTAGCAATCACATAATATTGATTGTACTAGGCTTATTTTGGGAAGAATAATATGCATTTCCACCACTAAAAGGATTAGCTATGGTATTAGTTTTTTTTTGGGAGAAGATTTTGTATAGTTATTGGGCTAGATATTTTGGTAAGAGGAAAGTGTTTTTGTTCATGCATGAAAGAATAATTTTTATGTGTTTGATCTCTTGGAAAATAAATGTGTTTATATTTCCATGCAAGATTTAGTTAGTTTCCTTTGGAAATAAATAGATGTTTCACTTGAAACAAGAATAAGCTGTATGTTTTCTCATGGATAGATACATTGTTAAATTTGTTAAAATGGTTGAGGGAGTGGATAAATTCAATTTATGAAAAAAGTGGTTGTAATGGTGAAACTCAACAGTCAATGTTTAAATACACATGGAAGGTTCAAGAATATAGTCGATCAAGTAACCACATACAATTATAAATTTAGCTATATAATATGGTTACAAAGGGATGAGCTCGAAGACGGTTATCATGAACAAATTCTACATGTATTTCTTGCTAAGTTGTATTCATCTTCGTATATGAAGTCATGGACTTTGGTGATGTCAAAAACCATGATTTTTGGATGAGCCAAAAACATTGATGCTTGGTTTTATTTTTTTCATTAAGCGATAAGTGTTATGTGAGATACTTTGGTGTACTGATTATACTTATTGTCATTTCAAAATAAGTTGATCTATTTCCTTGCTTTCACTCACGTCCAAAGAGGTTGATGCAATTCCTTGCTTCCAATCATGAGAGATTTCATAATACATATTATTTGGAACAACAAAAATCAAGTTATTATAGAATCTAATTCTCACATCTCCGATGTAACACATTATATAAAATGAAACAAATCTGTAGTATGGATTAGAATGGATAGATAATTTATAGAAAAGTATCCTTGCCTAAGTTAAAAGAAGGGCACAATTGTTAACGAGAATTTAATAAAAGAATGACAAAAAAACTTACTAATAGAAGAATATGAAATCATTACATTGTTGTGACAGAATCCCAAAATTTACCAAAATCATTCAATTGTTTTGACTAGAACCTAGCGTTGGCGCTTCACTACTCAGTGTAAAGCAGAAGTTTAATTGCTTAGTCCCAAGGAGAAGTTAACCAACTGCTCCACTTCTCAAGCCCTAGCCATAAATGCTAGAGTTTCCAATGCTAGAAACCTTAATGTTCTCCACCCAAATCTAAAATCATGCTCCAAGAACCTGAATATGTGAAAGAGGAATTGAATTTGAAACAAAGTAATGAATTCAGGCTTTGATGAAGGGGCATGAATAGGTTTTCAATTTTTTTGGATTTGTTTATGCTACCAATGGATGAGAATGCTAATATGAGTGTGTTTTGGAAGTCCAGGAACCATGCTAATAACCATGACACCAGGACGAGTAAAGGTGAATGAGAATAGGTGTTTCATAATTCTCATTAATTGTTAATCATCGTAAGTTTTTATAAAAATATAGTATAGTAAAAAATACCCTTTATTAAAAAACTACCATATTAAATACATAGATGCAACAAAACATTAAGGTGGATGAATAAAGAAAATCTTCTCTTTCATCAAGGAGACTAACAAAGGTGGAACCCTAGGTAGTTACTCTACTACGCACTACAGTGAAGAGTGTGAATGAGCTACCACGGGGAAATGAGGAATGTGCATGAACTTATAGGCATTTGATAAATGGCCAAACATTTCATAACCATATGCACCTTTTCCAATGTCAGGTTACAAAGATATGTACCTTTTACAAGGTATTTTTTTCAATGTATGTAAATCTAATTTTCAATAATCTACATTATACTTAGTTAATATTTCATTTAAACATTGCTTAAGCATAATATTTAGATATACAAGGAAGTTATTATTTGAAAATCACTGAATCCATCTATAGGACATTACGAGAATATGTCAACATCTTTCAATACCAATCATATAATTGGAATCTATAATTAAGAAAAGGATTAATGTGTGAATTTCCAATAGAGGGTCCATCATTATTTATTTTTCTTATAATTAATAATTAAATAGAGAAGAAATTTGGAAAATTATTAGAATGTTGTTATATAATAATAGATAAAGTTGTAATTTTTAAAACTTAAATAATTAACTTTTATATTTTAAATTTTGTTTCAAAAACTTCTCTTTAATTAAAATAATACAGTTTCAATAATTCAAAATTACATTTTCATATAATTATTTACCAAAATTTAAATAAAATTAATAAAAAATATTAACACACAATCAAAGCTAGAAATTTTTATGGTACATTGATTTTCAACACACATTAATGATAAAATGACAATTTGAAAAATACGATTCTAATTACGCCTTATTTTGAAATTCCAATAAATTGTAATTACAAATGTCTGACCTTATATAGTACATATGTAAACAAACGATGCAAAGCTCACAAACACTCCATTGTCATGGTGTAAAAAATTTAAATACAATACTGAAGAGTAGCTTAACTACTATGTTAAATCACTCATTTAAGATATGACCAGTAACTCAAGGGAGTTATTCCCAATGCCATGGCTAAAGAACACTTTTGTAGGTCTAGAATTGTTTTCAATTATCTATAATCACATAAACACAAATCGTTATTTAGCTTATATATTAACTTTAATGACTATATTAACATCTATTCCCTTGTTGACTTTGGAATGTTGAATATAATGACTATGATTGAATATGGTTGAAAATGATGCTTTTATTTATTTCCAAGAGAAAAGACTAAGGTTGGTTGAATTGTTGGTTTGTGTAGGAATTTCACACATCTAGTGCATAGGAAGGGAATCAATTTAGCTGGAGAGTAGATGAGTATTTCACTTATGACATACTGTAAATTTTTCCCTTGTTGTAATTATCTAAAGAAATTTTTTTATTGCGGAAGAATAATAAAATACACACAATGTTGCAGGCTCTCCCACGAGTTGGTGTTCCCTGGGTATATCTTGTGTTATGTGTTGTCACATTTGTCTTGTGATTTATCTTCCATTATGCATGTTACAAAGCTCAGTGTGTTTGTGATTTAAGTTTCCATGATATCAGTAGTTTATATCTCTTGGTTTTTTCCTCTAGAAAATTACAAATGAGTTCACCGAGTTTTAAGGAAATCTAAAATGGTATGAGAGCTTAGTTTTTTATTAAGGAACATGAACATATTTCATCTTCAAGAAAAAATTATGTGATTCATAGGAAGCAAGTTATCATATCGATTTAGTTGTTAGGGTTTTTAGTACTGTGCATTGAATCTACTAGTGTGATTTGTATTTAACAATGTAATTTGGTAGTATGGCATATCCGGGTCTCATATTTGAAGACCAATTTAATGATGCATCTAACTTTCATTTGTGGAATGAAAGGATAGAAGTGGTGCTGCAGGAATAAGGGGATTGGTATTTTGTTGATAATATCCCAACCACAGCCATAGATCCTCAGTAGTTAGCTCAGCATAATGAAATGGATTCTGGGGAAAAAATTACTATCCTTGAAGGAGTCAAAGACCACATTATTCCTCACCTAATTGGGAAGAAGAAATCCAAACAAATGTGGACTATAATAATAATTCTTTATAAATGTTCAAGTGAGGCCAGAAAGCTGGTACTGAATGAAAAGCTCAAGAGAATTAAAATGTCTAAGTTAGATTCAGTGGTTTCTTGCCTTAACAAGTTTCCCAAAGTAAGGGAAAAGTTGTCTAATGGGGGTGAGACAGTTCAAGAAATGGAACTAGTGAATTTTGTTGTTTTGGGTTTCACCAAATCATGGGAGGCCTTCACATTTGGGATATGTGCTTGAGAAAACTTTCTAGATTGGAAAAATTTGTGTGTTTACTATTTCCAAGGGGAGGTTTGTAGATAAAATCAAGTTGCATCTCATGTTAAAAGGAAGGAAGATCAAGAAATTTTCACTTTAGGCCGGAGAGGGACCAAGTATAAGGATAAAAAGATTAATTTTGGTGGGGAGTTGGGTTCCAAGGGAGAGAATAAGAACAAATATCACAACAACATCAAGTATTTCTCGTGCCACTAGTTTGGGCATTATACTACTAAATTCAATAAGAGAAAGAAAGGGTACAAGAAGGACCACATAGCAACCTTTGCAGAGATTTTATGTTTGATACAACCAATAAATTTACTAGAAAATGAGGGCGTGACTCAGGCAGTGAGATTAGAGAGTTGTGACATAGGTGCATGGGAGTTGGTGGCAATTCAGTTGAGCACAAGTAGGTGTGAAAGCGAAGCAAAGGAAGAGCGAGAGTTTTGGCAGATTGTAGACCTCAACATTTGAAAAGAATAAATCGAGTGAGATTCGAGCATCCACACCTAACTGCAAAGGTCCATTCACATGTGCATGTAGGAGAGAGAAAGTGTGCTTGCATGTGTGGATCAAATTGTTGGTTTGTTTGAGAATTTTGTAGATCCAATAGCCACGAAGGGAATTGATTTAGCTAAAGAGTGGACGAGTATTTTACTTCTGGTAAACTAGGAATTTTTCCCTTGTAATTCTTAGATGAAAATCCTTTGCTGCAGATTAGAATACTAGAATACACACAACGTTGCAGGTTTCCCGGAGTTGGGTGTCCTAGGTATATCCTGTATTTTTATGTATTGATGTGTTTGTGTTCTAATTTATCTTTTCTTGTGCATGTTAGAAAACTCAGTGCATTTGTGACTTAAGTTTCTAGAACATTTGTTGTTTATATTTCTAGATTTTTACCCTTGGAAAATTACAAATAAATTTGTTGGATATTAAGAAAATATAACACTTTTAAGTTTATTTATACTAACATTATTATTGTTAATGATATTAACATTAATAATAACAATATGATCCTTACACAAATATTATTATATTAAAAATATTAAGTGTATGTGTGTGTTATAATTAATAAAATAATATTAATAATAGAACATTGTTAATCTTATTATTAATATGAGTGATAATGATGATGGTTTGTTAGTATTAATTTACTTCCTCATTACTTATATGTATTGATAACAATATTATCTTTAACATTATTATTATTAATGTTAATACTATGACCTAAATGTTATTAATAATAGTAATATTAATAATACCACTAATATATTTAATAACTTTAACAACAACATTATAATAGTATAAAAACATTATTACATTAAATTAAAATGAATTATTACATGTTATAATAACATGTTACATATAATAATATTATTACATTAATCATATCAATAGTGTATTTATGCTATAATTAATGTATCATTGTTAATAACTTAACATTGTTAATGCTAATAATAATTGTATTATTGGTAATATTATTGTCATTATTAAATGTTATGCTTAACATCAATACTACTAATAATTCTAATGCTATGCTTAACATTAATAAAAAATTATTTTAAATACAGCAACATAGATCCATCATAAGTAGGGATCTAACGTGAGCTTCGAGGGATCAAATTTGTTCACTTGCAAACTCAGTTTGGAGTGCAAAAAATAATGTGTAATTTTTCATTGTTTAATTTTTTTTTTTTAATGCTATAGAAATTACATTACTTAAACTTGTGATTCCAAAAAAATCTTTGTTAGATTTTGACAAACAAACATATACCTAAAAAAGTGCTAAACTTTAAAATAAGCATATTAGTCAATTAGTGAATTAGTGAATTACTTATTATACAAGGAAGCATATTAGTAAATCAAGATGCTCAATATGAAGAAAAAAATATTTAAGAAAAAAACATTCATAAGCAAGCTTCAACATTTTATTTCTTATCAAGAATATAGTCAATCAAGTAAGCACATATGATTATCAACTAAGTTATTAGTTATGGAATATGATTCCAAAGGAACGGGATCCAGTTCTTCATTTATTGCTAGATACATTGTACGCATCTTGATATTTGTAGTCTTGAGCTCTAGTGATGCAAAAAGCAAGCTTCTTGGATGAGTGGTGAAGGTTTATTTTTTTGATTAAGTGATAAGTGGTTAGTGAGTTTATTGGAGTACTAATTATACTTATTGTCTTATCCAAATAAGTTGATGCAATTCCTTGCTTCTAGTCACGTCCAGGTTGATGTAATTCCCTATTTCCAATTGTGGATGATTTGCAAGCCAATTATATTTCACAACTTATTTTATGTGTAACATCAAAAATCAAATTATTCTAAAAGCTTAGGCTCTTAGGCTAACACATTATTTAAAATGAAACAAATCCATGGGACGGATTAGAATGGAGAGATAATTTCTAGAAAATCATCCTTTCTTAAGTTAAAAAAATGGCACAATTGTTAAAAAAAAAAAAAAATTAAGGATGACACAAAACCTTACCAATAGCACAATCTGAAATCATTCAATTGTTGTTACAAAATCCCAAAATTTACGAGAATTTTTTTATTGTTGTCACCATAATCATTCCATTGGTATCACTGGATCTTACCGAAAGTTCCACCACTCTTAGTCCCAAGCAGAAGTTCCTCCCAAACCCTCACCATAAATGCGAAAGTTACCCGGTCTAAAAACCCTAATATTCTCTACCCAAATCTTACTCCAAGAAGCCAAACATCTAAAGGAAGAATTGAAGAATTGAAGTTGAAATAGATTAGTGAATTAGAATGATGATGGGGCATAAATGGGGTATAAGATTTTTTGGATTTTTTTATTCCAAGAGTGGAGTAGAATGAGAATGAGAATGAGAGGGCATTTCAGTAGTCCACATTCATAACAGCTAAGCCGCTTGTCATGGGGAAGTGGGGAATGTGAATGAACATCTAGGCATTTGATAAATGGCCAAGCATTTTACAAATCCATTTGCAAAATCAAGTTTTGAAGATATGTACTTTTTATAAAGTTTTTTTTTGAAGTAGTGGAATCTAATTTTCATCATTATACATGTATAGTCAATTA
>APFE031367374.1:0-85560 GCA_000404065.3 Pinus taeda
CTTCCTTCCATACAGCAACAAAAATGACCCCATTTATGGCACTTTATGGGTATCAACCACCATCCATCACATCATATTTAAGAGAAAATTCTAAGGCTCAAGTAGTGAACATCACATCGAACATCAACAACAAGTCCTCCAACTCTTAAAGGATAACCTCGTGTTGGCACAGAATAGAATGAAACAATGGGCAGATCAGCATCGCAGTGAAAGAAGTTTTGATGTAGGTGATTGGGTATTCCTATGGCTACAACCATATAAGCAAATTTCCCTCAAGCAAGCTAAGAAGGATAATAAATTATCACCAAAGTATTATGGTCCATACAAGGTGTTCCAAAAGATTGGTACTAAGGCATACAAATTGGAGCTTCCTGCAGCTTCTCGATTGCACCCAGTTTTCCATGTTTCATGTTTAAAGAAGGTTATAGGTGATAAGCTCCCAGTTCAAACAATATTGCCAGAGCTTGAAGAGGAAGGAAACATTATATTGGAAGCAAAAGCAGTCACAGAAACAAGAACTCGATAGCTACGAAATCGATCAATTTCAGAGTATCTTATCAAGTGGAAGAACTTATCTGCTAAGGATTCCACATGGGAGGATGACAATTTTATACAGAAGCATCCAGAACTACTCAAGCATTGAGGAAAACACTTTTTTGAAGGAGAGGGGCATGTTGGGTCCCTATAATACTAGTGATTACCCCATTACTATTGTAGTTGTACCCCTTATTAATATTGTTGTGCCCTTATTATCCCCATATTGTTATTTTAACTGTGCCCCATAGAATCCTCTATTGTTATTTTTGTGGCTTTATATTATTATTATTAGGTCGGCTGGGTTATATTGTGACTCCTTAGAATCCTATATCTAGAAAGGAGGTTTTGTCATTTGAATCATCCAAGAATTGTTCATTTATGTAATGTAAATGAGGTTTCCCCCTCGAAGAGGCTGAATTTTAAGGCGTTGATCTATCTTTTCTATCTTCTTCTTGAGCTGGTTTCATAACATATTTCATATTAGCATTGACTTATGTATTAAATCCTTCAATAATCCCTTAAGTTCCTTTAGAAACTATGTATTTCATAATTATATCGCATCACATATTGGCGGGACCGCAGGCCTTTTAAAACAATGTATATACCATAGTTTTATTATAAAACTATGTATTCAAACAATATCGCATCGCAAGTCTTCCATATGAATGCACCCCCCCACAGTGCGAACCCCAATTACAATATATGAAGGGAAACACAAGATATATATATTCTTTATCTATATATATATATAATATATATATATATATATATATATATATTATATATTATATATCACAATCTATTGTAATATCACGTCTGCCCCTCCTTTGCAGTCTCGTTAAAGCGATAAACCTCTGCATCTTGTGATTCCCGACTACGATAAGGATACGGACCCAACCCATATATATATTATAGTTAATGCCACATTGCATCTGCCTCATCGTAGCTCCCCACCCAAACCATAACCCTTTGCCCACTGTGATCATCGATATGTAATAAGAGGCCCAGACCTGACCCAACATATAATACAATTCAATGATATATCATGTGTGGCCCCTATCAGGGCCCTTTGTAATGAGCCTACCCACTGCAAACTCCCATTGCGATGAGCGATATCCGCTCATACCAGAGGCCAATATATATATATATTATTATATATATATATATATATATATTATATATATATATATTATATATATATATATATTATATATTTATATATATATATATTATATATTATATATATATATATCGCATCCACCTCTCCCTTTGCAAGTCCCGCTAAAGGATGCACTCTCCCCTGTTTGTGATATGCGATGGCTCACCCGGACCCAACGCTATATATACCACAATTTATTCCCACATCGCATCCACTCCCATCGCATAGTCCCGCTTATAGCACAACCCTCCTCCACTGCGATTGCCGATTTACGATAAGGGGCCCAGACTCGACCATACATATATTCCAGTTTACTACTATATCGCATCCGGCCCCTATTGCGGTCCTTTGTAATGAACCTACCCCCTTCCTACTCTAATTGTGATAGCCGATATGGCTCACCAAGACTCGATGCTGATATCTGCCAGAATTCATAAATTTTCATGTCCACATATTAGGTTTTTTAAATATTTCCTCTATAAAATTGATTTTTCGATTTAAATGTAGGAATGACCCGAAAACATTATTTAATTGCTAAATCATGTTTTTAACAATGAATAAGCCATTCCCACCTAGATTAATCCCCTCGTACTCTCTCTTTCGCACAACACAGCCTCCATAATGCCTCTGTGGCCATATAAGCCATCATTTAGCCTCTGATACATCGAGACTCCTCTGATAGCCTTTAAACGCTTAGCAGAGCCATTGAAGATCCTTTGTCACCCATATTTTCTTAATAAGTTCTGTATTTTGCAAGTAATAAATGCTATCTCAGGTTTATAAATAAATAAATGAGCAATTTACTGTGAAAAACACAGTAAAAATTGGCATAGTAAAGATAGAAAGGAGCACAGTCAAAATCTACTCAGCTAGGTCAAAAAGGATATACAAAGTTTAGAGTAGCATTAGATAAAGGTTAAAATGAAGCAAATATGCCAGCACAAAGGATTCAAACAATTGCTCAGCTAAAGGGGAAAAATATCAAACAACTGAGAGCAGCACAACCTAAATAAAGGGGACAACATGAAGCAGTTCAACAGCTGCCCCTATCTTCTTGCCATGAAGATCTTTTCCTTTCCTTGAATAAATCTTAAACAATTTTAAGGTATTTGTAGTTTTATTATTATATAAATAACTCTCTTTTTGAGATGTTATTGGTACAGAGTTGAAGATTCATAGCATTGCTGTAAAGTTGTGACTGTTGGTTCCACATTGAACCTGGATGTCACCTTTGAAGGAAGCTTTTGTAGATACTTTTTCTACTCATTTTTTCTGGGGCCTTAATACAAAACAGTGGATTCTGAATCTGGTTTTACACATTTTTGTGTTATCTTGTAAGTTTTTCCAGTTATCAATCATTGTGTTATTTCTTCATATGCTTATGACTTGCAAAGATATCTAGATAGGAACAATTAGAGTATGAATTGATTCCTATAAGCTCCTGAATTGATCATCTATTAATAGAATGGATTAATGCGATTGTCTGTGCCTCTAAATCCCCTTTAATCATAAATCTTTAGCATCTCAGGTAAGCTTAAGTATACTGCCTTGAATATTTTGAATGTAATTAAGAATGATTTCCAACTTACGATTGTTCTGTTTTACAATATGGAAATTGTGATAATCATATTTTTGTTGTCCTCACTCACCACTATTTGATCTATATCATTGTGTAAAGTCTTATAGCAGCCCTCTACTGAAGTAACTAATATATCCCAAAGGATTAATTACTTCAATCCTACATTTGCCTTCTTTCATTGGTCTTCCAAAATTAAAACCAAAAACCCCCAAGACAATCATTTTAGATGCTCTGGCATTGGTAGCTTGATCAATTACTATCTCAAAGGTACAACATGTTTAATATTATATCCTTGGGTTCATAATCCCTTAGGGTTTTAGTATTGATCCCTTAGTTTTATTATTCCTTTAGGTTTATAATTTCAATCCCTTAGGTTTATAATATTAGTCCCTTGGGTTTAATATTATTCCCTTGGGTTCACAATCCCTTGGGGTTTTAATATTAATCCCTTGGGTTTATTATTCATTTGGGTTTATAATATCATTCCCTTGGGTTTATTATTCCTCTAGCATTGGTAGCTTGACCAACTACTATCTCAGACGTAAAACAAGTTTAATATTATTTCCTTGGGTTCATAATCCCTTGGGGTTTTAGTGTTGATCACTTATTTTATTATTCCTTTAAGTTTATAATATCAATCCCTTGGGTTTATTATTCCCTTAGGTTTATAATATTAATCCCTTGGGTTTCATATTATTCCCTTGGGTTCACAATCCCTTGGGGTTTTAATATTAATCCCTTCGGTTTATTATTCATTTGGGTTTATAATATCAATCCCTTGGGTTTATTATTCCCTTAGGTTTATATTATCAACAAGGGATTGTGACAACGATTATCTCGCCATCAAAATAAACCATGTTTATTTTAGTGCTTGTATTGTTTATATTTGTGTTTAACAATGTTGGGTTGATAATATTAGTCGAAAGGGTTTAACATTATTTCCTTCAGTTCATAATCCCTTGGGGTTCTAATATTTATCCCTTCGGTTCACTAATTCCTTGGGTTTATAATATTAGTCTCTTATGTTTAATATTATTCCCTTTGGTTCATAATCCCTTGGGTTTTTAGTATTAATCCCTTGGGTAATGATAAACAAAAGGGACTAATATTATAAACCCAATGTATACGAACTCTAAGATAAATATTAAAAATACTATAATAAACATGGTTGAATTAATAAAACCTAATAATAATAATATAATATTTATTATTATTATTATTATTATTATTGTATTAATATTACTATATTATTATGGGTTATATTTTGTAATATATTATTATTAATAGTCATTATATATATTTAATATATAAGAATATCATTATTATTATTTATATATTTTTATATTTTATTAATATTATAAATGGTTGGTCTTTAAAAAATTACACATAATAATTTACTTATCACCATTTAATTATTTTGGATTCTGATTCTTATCTTTGACTATAATATAATATATTGTATTATTTTTAATTTTTATATTATTTTTTATACTTTGTATAATAATGTAATATATTAGATAATAATAATTAAATAATATAATAGAAATATTTTATATTTTAATAAATATACTTATTATTATATATTGTTTTTTATTTATATTATTATTTTATAATTATTATAATTTTTTTTATATTATTATAATAATATAATATTACTATTATTGATGACGATGATGATGATGATGGTTAATGTCCATTGAGACCAAACTTTGGTCTATCGGACCTAAATAAACAAATTATTTAGTTTGATTTAAGATTTTATTCCTATACTCAAAAAGCTTGGAGAGAAGCCTTCCGAGCTCACTATAATTTTGACATCTTAAAAGGCTAGGAAGGTCAGTATTGTGACAAAGATTATGAAACTGAGGTCTAATGTGGTTGTACGCGGGGCACTCTAAGATGAAGTGGGTTTCATCCTCGATGTTCCTATTCTCACAGAGATGGCAGAGCCTTTCCATCCATGGTGTTTTAGGAACCACCCAATGACATGTTTCTCAATGTTTCTCATGAGAGTTCGTTCTAATCTTTGCTATATTAATTTTCTTTTTTGAGCTAGTTAAAATAGAGAGATACTTTTGATCTTTTAGGGTGGGGTTGATGACCTTCTTATAATAACTTAATTTTCTTTGACCTACTAAATCTTTCTCACACCACATTTTTTCTTTGAACTTAGAAGTAACACTATTTTTAATGTTATCAATGTTTTGCAATGCATCATTCTCGTTGATCTCCCAATAGTTTAACCAGACCCTCACGTCTTTCTACCACCCCCATTTGAGCCTTAAGTGGTTTTGGCTATAATTTAAAGTTAGCTTAGGAAGTCTATGATCTCCTATGTTATTGAGTTTGTGCTTGTACAATAGAAGCCTAATCATAGCTAGGCTCTCAATAGGGGAAAGACCTACTTTTGTAAGGAGAATAGGATAGGGTGTATTGCTTTTATTTTTCAGGTTATATGTTACAAAATGCTTCTCTATTTGCTCAATCTTTCTCCAAAATTCTCTAGAGATGTTGCAACCCCAAACCACATCCATATAAGATAACAGGAGTGACTAAAGTTTCAAAGACAGAACTTCCTTTATCCCAATAATTAATAATAATTATATTATTAATAATATTACCGGATATTATTATATTTTTTTTATAATTTTATATTATTATTATAACCATATTATTAATTAATTGTATTATTTTATCTCTAAATAATATAATGTAATCTAATTAATTAATATTAATAATATTATTATGAGTTTATATTATTTATATGAATGTTATATTAATGAATAATCTAATTAATTAAATTAATAATATTATTATGAGTTTATATTATTATTATAATATTAATATAACATTCATAAAATAATATAGTTCTTAAATATTTATATAGTTATTAATAATGAGTGGGCGTATCCGCTTATATCATCATATTTACTTTGGTAAATATGACTGCTAATTTTAATTATAACTAACATTATTTTATTAATTAAAACATAATTTTTTATTCCACTCACAAACCCTTAAAAAAATAAATAAAGGATTTCATTTAATAATTAATCGTGAAATTAAGTGCAAATGGAGAAACAATAGTTACAGAAGACCTGCATCTTGTATATCAACGATTCGCATTGTAGTGGGGTTCCAACAATCTCACATAGTAATATAAGTTGTAGACTCACAAACTGATTCAACTCGGGCAATAAAATTATTATGGTCTTCAGTAATCCGACGGGCACTTGAAATTACTAAAATCAAGTCGACGATTATTATTATTTGCGTGGCTCCAACATGCAGCCCAATTACTAAACCACGCACTCCTGTAGAAAAAAGAATAGAAAAAGATGTTTAATAACTTAAACATCTGATTTTTATACATATTTTTATTTTATTAGTTTCAATTTTATATTTATTATATGCGGAGAGGAATCAAAATATTTTTAAATGTATGATTATTTTATTTTATTGAGGGCAATAGTACTTTCACCATCTTTTAGTGTAGGTGACGATCCGTATTATAGAAAATTTAGCTAATGTTAATTTATTTTAAATAATTTTGAAAATAAAAAAGATTAATTAATTTGAGTAGAGTTTAAGTTTTATTAAATAGATTTAAATATATGAAAATTATTTCAAAAAATTAAGTTATTTGGTAAGACTTCCAAATTGTAATAATATCTCAAAGAGAATGAAATAAATGGTTTAAATTAGTATTTGTAATAAGAAGTACACTAGTTTTTATTAGCACGAGAAAAATTTGTTCATATTACATAATGCAAACTTGATAAGACAAGACAATAATCATGTACAAAATTTAGACTTCATAACTTACTTTACGTCAATTAACAAAATTCCAAACCCTTGTGATAGTGCTTTCTCATAATTAATTGTCTCTATTATTCATTGTGAATAGCTTTGTAGGGTTGAAATGAACATCCCTCCAAGAACTCCTCGAAAAATTGTGCCCTATTCCCACTTGACTTATTATGCTGAGACTTTATTTCATGCCGACGTTGAACTAGCAAAACACAAGTCTCAAACATAATAGAGAATTGTTTTGAGGGCCTTTCATAAATATGATCAATGAATCAATTGTCAAGCTAATCTAGGTGGAAGTGTTTGTGTGGAACTTCCACCTAAAGACCATAAATGATAGAGGCATTGATATCTAACCATTGATACTCAATCTGTTCATCACAAATGACATGCACCAGAGACCTTAAGTCCCTAGCCAACTTAGGCAGTTGCCTCGCACAAGATGATGAAATATTAAGGGACTGCTATTGTTTAAGCTTGCAAACTGAATATGGTAGTTCTTCTAAACTTGGACATGCATACAATTTGAGCATTTTCAGTGAGCCAAGATCTCCTATAAAATTGGATAAATTTTGAAGATCATGGCAGTTTGTGATGGAAAGTTGTTGAAGGGAAGTCATATTATATATACTTGAAGGTAGTTCCTCCAAATTGCTACAATGATCAATAATGAACTCGAGAATATTGACGACCTCCAAACAAAACCCTATATATAATATGGTCATATCTCCACAACCCTCATATAGAATCAATGATAACTTCTATAATTTTTACTAGGACTAAAAGTATTTTTGAAGGGGAGAATGAATTACTTTCTTTAACTGAACAAATTTTAGCCAAGTTAATCAAGACAACACTAATATGTCTTGGAGTGTAACATGCCTAAAATTGTGATTGACAATTATCGGGAGCTTTAATTTGTGCATTGATTACATAAATGGTGGAAGAAAGTATTCACTTGCATAAAAGTTTAAGATAAGAGCCTTGGTATTTGGAAAGTTCATATACCACCAATCCTTCTCATTTGTTGCACCTTTACATACGATAATGTAGAAATCAACACATTTAGAAACAAATTATATACTAGTAGAATGTTAGAGATTGAAAGCTTTTGTTCAAGTGAGAGTTCAATATTGAAAAATGGCTTGAAACTAGGAAAGGAGAAATAAATATGAACCAAACATGTGTGCAAAGAAACGATCTTAATTTTTATCATTAATGATTTTTATATGTCACAATTCTCCTAAATTTATGCCTTAATGTGTTTCCTTTACAACATTTGGTTTTATTGTATTTATTTTAGTTAAAATTTCTTAATATATTATTAAGAAAAATATTGTGTTCATAAAGATTTAATTTAGAATATTTATATATATTGATTTATAATATTAAATTATTAATAATAAATAGAGTACACAATATGACATATAAAAACGAATTCGAGTCATATTCTCATTTTCATTATAATATTCATTTTATGATACAATTTTATCATAAATCATTTAAATAACCTCTTACATTACATTTATCTAAAAAGATACGTGACAATGATAAATATCTAAATTTGTGAAGTATTTTTCTATTGTATAAGGATATATAGGCTCAATTCAGTTAATCTTGAGTGGTTGAGAAAAATGATTACTATTTTACCAACTAGGTTCAATTCAAATAATGACATAATGTTCTTTCTTTTAATGGATTCAAACTTTAACATGTATATAACCAAAGCCTAGAAGATTAGGAAAGTTGATATCATCTCTAAATATTCAAGGTAATCTAAACCTTGCCTAAAGGTAATCTAAACCTTGCCTAAAAATATAACAAACTTAGATATTGAAAACTCAAATCCCACTTTCCAAACATGTTAGCCAAAACACTTTGAACTCTAATATTTCACGAGAGTGAATTATTAGAAGTAAACCAAATGTAAATCTAGCAAAAATTTGAAAATACCTAACAACCCAATCGTATGCGAAGCAACAATTAAAAAAAATCCGATTATCCCATGTTAAGTCAAATGACGATTTAAATAAAGAAATTGTTCACAACATTTCTCTTAGAAAAAAAGACTTAAATAGAATTACAATCATGTATCCTGTGTATAATCTAAATACAAGATATTGAACCATAATTCTACCGAATAGCTATTGAATAGGAAATCAATCATGTCAAAGTGAATTAAGTGCAAACCTATCACATTTCTTCAAATACCTAACAATCCAATTATGTGTCGGGTTGCAATGAGAAAATACTGAGGAAGTCAAATGATCTTTTAAATAAACAAAATATAGTTAAAATATCCACAAATTTGTTTTTGGAAATTGATACAAAATAACTCTGGTTAGCTCACAAATGTAATATAATTAAATTAGAAAAATAGTTATAAATAATTTGTTTGTAAAATGAAAGAATTTTTTTGAATATATAGTATTGATGAGTCATAAGATATGTGGTTAATTATTAAGTTTTTATGTGCTTCTTAATGAAATTTCAATATGGTTACTTATTTTAATTTATATGGTAAAATAGATCTTAATTTATAATTACTATTTATATTTTATATATTTTAATGTGATAGAGGGTTTAGATATATCTGAAAAATAATTATAATATTTTTCATTTTAGATTTAACTAAAAAATGTTATAAAATTAAATTAAAATAAAAAATTTATAAAATATGTTGATTGTGAATTGAGAAATGGTTTTTTTGCATGTGATATTGACGACACATAGTATTGGCCCATGGTATTGTAACAAAACCTATTTACAAGTTAATAACATTTACAATATACTCTGCGTGAATATCCATGGTTAAAAATATTGTTATATTGTAAGTATTAACGTTTTCATGTTCTTATTAATTAAAATTAAATATGATTATGGAATCATTATTTTAATTTATAAGGAAAAATAGATTCTAACTTATAACTACTATTTACATATTATTTTTTTATGTGATATGTATATTATGATTCTATTTTATTTCATTTTATTTTCCAAATTTTATTAATAAAAAAATTACAATATCACAATTAAATTTTATTATTTTGAAATTGAAAATGAAATAAATTACATTGTATTTATATTAATTACTTAATTATATTATTTAAAATTTTATTACTATTTAAATAAACTTATATATTTACCAATCTTACACTTATGAAACTATAATTTTATTTTTATGATTAAAAACTAATCATGTCGAAAATAAAACAAAACAAAATCACGGACATGATTAAACCATGCATGTTGAATAAAAATATGATAAATAGGTATCCAAATCAATTATTTTGATAAGTAATAAAATATTTAGATAAATAGGTATCCAAATCAATTATTTTGATAAGTAATAAAATATTTACAATCTACAATGGTGTTGTTGTTATTACCCATTTGACATTTTGTTTATTATCTTTTTCATCGATAGTGTATTGTTGCCACTTAACATTATATTTATTGTTGTTCAATCTCGAAGTCTCGTCATTTTTTTTTCATATGGGAATCTCATTGGAAAAGGATTTTAACAATATAGGGTTGACTTAGATTGTACTTTTCTATTCTATGATTATAGAATTTGAAGAAGAAAAAGATCTATGAAAGTATAGATATTTTCCAGGTTGAAAAAAATTCAACCTGTATTAAAAGAAAAGTGTTATTACCGTGGAGTTCTCTATATCCACTCTATCCATACATTGCTAGATATAGATGAAGAAATAACACACTAAGCATATTTGAGCACTCACCAAAATCCCATTTCACACCCTATCTAATTTTATTCAATGAGTTTAGAGGCAAATGAATGGTAATTTCATATGTATTCAGTGAGCTTATAGACAAACGGTAATTTCATATATTGAAAATTGTGGATTGGAGATAAGTAATTCGCTGGAGTAGATATTTCTAATTAACCTTAAAAGGGGCACAGATATAATAGATCTTAGTAATATACATGACAAATAAATAAAACGCAGAACTACGTAATATTCATGACAGGGCTGTCAGCTCCATCATCCCATCCCCCACTCTCTCGGACATATTGCAAATAGCGAGCTTTCATGTCTCCACTCTGTGAACTGCTTGCCCATATAGTTCCTTGATTTGAGTTTGGTGCTTCCATGCCAGTCCAGAGCTCACATTCGTCTTGGCTGCCATAGAAATCATCAACTCGACGTACACATACTTCACCACTTTCAATATATTGTTGACAGAAAACGGAGAGCACTCCTTATTTTTTCTTCTTCTTCTTATGTCCTCGCAATCTTTCACTTCAAAGAGTGTTAAAAACTAAAACTGTATTTTTTATATAAAGTATTTTTATATAAAAGGTTTTATATAATAAAAGTTTTTGTTAAGTTTTAAAAAAATAAAAATAAAAAAAATTAGGTCTTTTATTGAATAAGATAATTGTTTTTGGGTTTTTTTTTTAAAGATAATTTTTTGGAGAAAGATGGTTTTATCAAAATTCTACCAGGAGTTCCCACCATTTACAGGGAAAGATTATGATGTGTGGGTCATTAAGATGGCGACCACGTTGCACGCACATGATGTTTGGGATTATGTCAAGTTTGAGTTTTCAAAACCTATGAATGAAGAAGAACAAGCTCTCAGTAATGTTGATAGGGAACAATGGAAGAAAGTCAAGAAGAAAAATGCACATGCATTGCAGCTTATTCAACATCGAGTGGACTTAGTAGTGTTCCAGAAGATTATTACCACGTCTTCAGCAAAAGTAGCATGGGATATTTTGGCAACAAACTATAAAGGTATGGCCAAGGTCAATATTGTTAAGTCGCAAAATATTAGGAGAGATTTTGAAAGTCTATAGATGAAGGAGACATAGGACATCCATTCTTTCATGAACGGGTCATAACTATTGTAAATCAGTTAAATATTTATGGTGAAGATATGAAAGATCAAAGAGTGGCTGAGAAGGTCCTCCGATCTTTGTTTGCCAAATTTGATGTTGTGGTAGTAGCCATAGAAGAAGCCAAAGATTTGGCATCATTGACAGTGGATGAGCTGATGGGATCACTTCTATCGCATGAGGCAAGGATGGACAGAAATAAGGATTTCACTTTAGAGACTGCTTTCAAAAGTCAGGTTTTTATTTCAAGAGATAGAGGTCAAGGCCGAAGTAGAATGAGAGATAGAGGACGAAGCGGAAGATATGGTGGTAAGAGAGATGACCGAGAAGAGCATGAACATGCAAGTGGAAGCAACTACAGAAGCGTAAAAAATCATCAAAGAGTTGACAAATGAAAGGTAAGATGTTATTACTGCAATAAATTTGGTCATTATGCTCGTGATTTCAAGAAGAAAATCGCTGATCAAGGGAACCAGAGAGCTAATGTCACTATAGAGAGTACTAACTCCATGTTCCTAGCTTAACATACCATGCATGAACCTTCAGCTAGTGTGTGGTTGTTAGACAGTGGTTGCAGTAACCACATGACAGACAACAAGGATTTGGTAGCAAATTTCGATCAATTTGTAAAAACAGAGGTAAAGTTGGGGACTAACAAGATTGTGGAAGTAGATGGCAAATGAGTGGTCAATATTCTAACCAAGTAGGGGGAGCCGAAGACAATCTCAGAGGTATATTATGTTCCTAGTCTCAAACATAATTTGTTAAGTGTTGGTCAATTGACACAAAAATGATACAAAGTTATCTTTCAAGGTCAAGACGTTGTTATATATGACAAGCCCCCAAGCAAGCAGCTGATAGCAAAGGTGCAGATGACGAGGAATAGACTCTTTACTCTCATTTTGAATTACAGTGGCCAGGTGAGTTATTTTATAGTTGCATGTTGTGATGATTATTGGTTATGACACTTTCGATTTGGACACTTACACATTTTTGGTTTAAGATTGCTACAACAGAAATACATGGTCAGAGGATTACCTCCCATCAAAGAGCCTGCTAGTACTTGTGAGTATTGCATCTTCAAAAAACAACATCGTGAAAGTTTTCCAAAGGGAGTTGCATACAGAGTAAAACAACCTCTTGATCTAGTGCATACAGACTTGTGTGGACCTGTGAGGACATAGTTGATTGGTGGAAGTTTCTACTTCCTCACTTTCATTGATGACTACAACAGAAAGACTTGGGTTTACTTCTTGAAGCAGAAGTCTGAAACTTTTGCAAAGTTCAAAGAATTCAAAGCCTTAGTAGAGAACCAAAGTGATCAACAAATCAAGGTATTGAGGTCAGATTGTGGTGGAATATATGAATCAAAGGCATTCCATGATTACTACAAACAAAATGGGATCAGAAGACAATTTACAACTAGGTACACAATGCAACATAATGGTGTAGCGGAGAGAAAGAACAAGACAATTACGAACATGGTAAGAAGCATGTTGAAAGGCAGAAACTTGTCTAATGAGTATTGGGCAGAAGCAGTTACATGTGCTATTTATGTGATCAACAGATCGCCTACAAAGAGTGTGATGAACAGAGTACCAGAACAAGCATGGTCAGGTATGTATTGCAACATATCTCATCTCAGAGTATTTGGATGTGTAGCTTATGCACATGTGCCTAAGGAGCAAACAGGCAAATTGGATGATAAAAGTGAAAAATGCATATTCATTGGTTATAGTGAGCAATCAAAATCTTACAAATTGTATAACCTTGTCACAAAGAAGATCATAATTAGCAGAGATGTTGTGTTCAAGGAATAAGAGTCATGGAATGGAACTGTAGACAAAACAGTTGATGCACAAGTGCCACTAATGGAAGAAGATAATGTAGCAGAAAAGGAGCAACAAGAATCACAGGTGAAGACACCAAATAGAGACACACCAACAATGACTCCAAGATTTTCAGAGAAGCATGGATCCTCAAGCAGATCAACAGATCAAGATTCTCCCAGCAATCAATCAGGTGATGAATCAAGAAATGGTAAGAGAATGATGAGAAGTTTGAAAGATATTTATGATGATTTGGATGTTAGTTCAAATTTTTCATTGTTGTCATTCCAACCTTCTTTGTTTGAAGAAGTAATCAAAGATGAAAATTAGGTGCAAGCCATGGATGAAGAAATTGAAGCTATTGAAAAGAATGACACATGGGATTTGGTTGATTTACCAAAGGACAAAAATCTCATTGGTGTGAAGTGGGTGTACAAGAAAAAGTTGAATGAGAAAGGTGAAATTGACAGATTTAAAGAAAGACTTGTAGAAAAGGGATTCTCGCAGCAACCAGGAATAGACTTTGGAGAAACGTTTGTTTCAGTAGCCAGCTTGGATACTTTAAGAGCAGTTCTAGTGAGAGCAGCTCAGAACAAGTGGAAAGTATATCAAATGGATGTGAAATCAGCCTCCTTGAATGGAATTCTAGAAGAAGAAATTTATGTGCAGCAACCTCCAGGATATGAAGTTGAAATTAACAAAGACAAAGTTTACAGGTTGAAGAAATCACTCTATGGACAGAAGCAAGCACCTAGAGCTTGATATAGCAGGATCAACACCTACATGATTAAGAATGGATTTTGCCTAAGCAACATTGAACCTACCTTATACACAAAGGTAAATGAGCATGGAGAGATTTTGATTGTTTGCTTATATGTTGATGACATGATTTTTATAGGTGCTTTTGACATAGATGAATTTAAAGCAGTCATGATGAAAGAATTTGAGATGATAGATATTGGTCTCATGAAATATTTTCTTGGCATAGAAGTTGAACAATCTGAAAAAGCAATTTTTATTTGTCAAAATAAATATTCCAAAGATTTGTTGAAAAGATTTAGGATGGAAAATTGCAAACCTATCCCTACACTGATTGCAACAGGTACAAAGCTAAGCAAGGATGATGAAGGATCAAATGTCAATCCAACTTTATTCAAAAAATTGGTTGGTAGCCTCGTGTATCTCACAACTATAAGACTAGATATCATGCAAGGAGCGAGTTTGATTTCTAGATTTATGGAGACGCCAAAAGACACAGATTGGAGTGTAGGAAACGAATTCTTAGATACATAGCAAGAAATAGAGATTGTGGCATAATGTACACAAGCACATAAAAGAAAGAATTGATTGGATACACAAATAGTGATTTTGCAAGTAGTTTGGGTGATAGGAAGAGCACTTCTAGTTTTGTGTTCCACCTCGGTTCAGGTGTGATTTCATGGGCATCTAAGAAGCAGCCCATTGTGACACTTCCAACAACAAAAGAAGAATATGTAGCAGCAACATCAACATCATGTCAAGCAATATGGTTAAGAAGAGTACTTGATGGACTCAAGCAAAAACAACAAGGATCAATGACAATATATTGTGACAACACCTCAATGATTGCACTATCCAAGAATAGTGTGTTTCATCAGAAGAGCAAGCATATTGACACTAGATATCACTTTATTAGGGAACTTGTAAGCAATGGAGAAGTTCACTTGAAGCCTTGTAAATCTAGTGATCAATTCATTGATATATTTACTAAGTCATTAGCACAACATGTGCTTGAGTTTCATAGAAGAAACTTGGGTGTTGTAAGCCCAGCTAGGATATAGACCAATAGGCGAGTTTGAGTTGTCATGAGTTATGTTTTAGCTTAGCAGTGATAATTAAGGGGGAGTGTTAAAATAAGATAATTACTCCTGTATGAGGAGTTAGATAAAAATAGAGAGTTATTTAACTAAGTGATTGCATGATTGAGTGTTTGAGTGTTGAGTTAAGTGATAAACAACTTTTAGCGTGTGATTGCATGTAGTTGCATGTCAAGATAATTTAGGTGGTTAGCTAGTTGGACAAGATTTAAATACCCTTCATCGGGTTCATTGTAATCATCATGTTTTGTGTGATCAATAGAAGAGCAACAACTCATGTTTTATGTTTGAATTGTGTTTTGTCTTCTCTGCCTTTCTAACTACTCTTTGGTTATAAACATGCCAACAAATAAATTACGATGTGATTTTCACTAAAAACTCTTCTTATAATCTCACACTCTTAAAAATAAAAAAATTATATTATTTAATAATTTGTCGTGCACTTACGTGAAAATGAAAAAACCCGAGTTATCGACGAACGACATCTTCTATACCAAGAACTCAAATTGTCATTGGTTTCATTAATCTCACACACTGATATAACTTTTATAATCACAAACTGATAAAACTCTGAAAATAAAATCAATATGGTCCTCAATGCTCCAACGGGCAATTATAATCACTAAAATGTAAAGTAAAAATTATTATTATTTATGTGGGGATTTAACATTGTAATCTTCTGAGCTTATTTCAATTGTTGATTTGCTGAATATTAATATGGCCACGGTGACTGCGCTCATGTTTGGCAAATTAGCATTAGCAACAATCAATAAAACACACCTCTTATAAATAATGATGTTCAATAATTTAAACATATTTTTATTTTTTTTAGTTTTAATTTTATATTTATGGTGTGAAAAGTAATCAAAGGTTTTAAATAAAATATATTTTTGTCATTAAAAACCATCTAATTTTTTTCAATATATAATAAATTTGTATACTATATTATATATATTATATATATATATATATTATATATATATATTTTATATATAATATATATATTATATTATATATATATAATATATTAATTTAAGTATGGTAAAGATGTGATTGACCCTCTGTCTTATAATCATAACTATAACATTTCTACAATCTTGGGTATGTAACTAATACTTAAGCATAAGTATATGCTCTTATTTAAGGGATTCATAAGGTTACCTCTTTAGACCCTTACAAGATAATAATTGTGGGGACTCTCACCCATGATGTGTAGATGAGCTGGTTTGTATGGAGTTTAGTCCCCACCATGTCATAGGTTCAAAATATCATGGGGATGTGTTGAGGATGAAAGCTACTTTGGGGGAATTAAACTTCCTAGTCAAGGGTCCATTAAGCCTCGCACAATCCTAGTGACAAGTATCCCAATGTGGGTGGATTGGTAGACCATCCAATAAAAGGGCTAGCCCCGACCTAGGCTTAGCTTAGTCACAAAAAAAATAATGGGGACTCTCGAAATATAATTCATCTTCTATATTTGGTTTCATCTTCTTAGTACCTCCAAAAAATGATATTCAATCAAATACATTCTCATTTAAATGATTGAAGGTTCCCTTAGTGCATCATATTTTAAGATAAAATAATCACTAAGTAAATTCATTAGCTAATAATGAAAACCAAATTTATCTAGACTTTCTTATGGTAAATTAATGGGTTGGTCATCAACCAATTCCTTATCCTCACACTCCTATGCTTCATACATTAGGGTTGTGGAAATAAGGGCCCACTTGCCTAAGAATGGTGTTAAGCACATGCAATATTTTTGTTCTGACAAGCATATGTACATGCATAAGCATAAATATACTAAGTACCACAAGAAAGAGGTAATGTCATTGAACCAAAAGATAGTTATTTGACAACACCTTATGTGATGGCTCAAGTCATGCTAGAGGACTTCTGTGATCATGGACATGTGTTTTGCATGATTCACATCTTTGTTGGAAATTTAGATTTCTATTGAGAGGGGGGGTGAATCAACAATGATGGAACTTACTCAATGTTGATCAATTAATTAATCCTTTAAGCATTTGCAATCTAAAACACATAATGAGACATCATAGCATTATAAAATAAGACATAACCATGAAAATAATTACACACATAAGACGCCAATGATTTCTTTTGAAAATCTTGAAGGGACAAAAGACACCCACTACTACCATGTTTCTTCTCATTCTCTTATTATTATATCAATAAAATATTTTACATATTTTAGTTGACCTCCACCATCTAGGAGCGACTACCCATTTAATAGTATTGTTGGCCACAACTAGCTAGGAAGTTTCTACTCACATGACTATGTAGGCCATCGCCTAGTAGAAGCCATCACTCATACTAAGTCTTGCCCAACCACCACTAGACTATCCAACCACCACTGGATGGAGCTACCACTTCCAAAATACCATTTTGTTGGCCACCCCTAGCAACGAACAACTACCCCTTTCTTGTTCAACTACTATTGAATAGAGGCCTGAACCTCGTCAACCTCTCAAACCCACACTTTCATTCATTTTCTAACTAAGCTCCAAGGAGAAATTCGTAGCTCAACAACAAGATATTATTCCTCTCTACAATATAATAAATTTGTCCAAAAAGAAATATGCAGACAAAACAATACTCTCATGAATGTACTAGCAACAACAATACATAAGATGAATATACAAGAAGCTCTTACTCCATCACATCTTTCTTTGTTCAAGATGTTGGCTGAAACACACTTCTTCTACCTTCTACAACTTCTGCAAACCACTTCAAATTTTCTACATAATGTTCCTCACAGTTTCCACCCACTTCTCTTCTTACACACTTGCTCAACTTCACAATACATCTAACCAACCTCTCCTATAGAGAATTTCCTCACATAAATAATTTTCTAAAGTGATTAAAGAAATAATTACAAAAGTGTACAAAGCTCAACACCTTTGTTCATGCACTCTTGAATTGGTTTGGTATTTTGAACATTTCTCCTCCTTAACTTGATTCTCCTTCACCTTCATTGAATGAGGGATATTTTCAACTTTATCCACTTTCTAGATGAAGAGTAATGTTTCACGACCTTTTTGAGCAAATATCATGTGCAAATACAATATAAAGTATCCATGGAACTGGTTGGGTGTATGCACAATTCTGAAATTCCACCTAAAGTTATTGTCATAGGAATAAAGGAGGGAAAATTAAGTTTAGGTTGACATCAATGCCCAAGGGGGAGCACGTTGACATTGTAGTGTTGTTATTGATCTCAAAAAGAACTTAAAAGTGTTTTCCTTGTAATCATGTCTTCTATGCTTTGTCTTGGGCTTATTGTATGATCTTCTATGGTTATAAAAAAATTTAATTCTACATCCTATTGTCTTGATTTTTAGTTGCAACTTTGGTGAAAGAAGGATGCAAACTTCATTTGTTAAGACATCTTCTCTGGGAGGAAGTTATGCACAAAGAGAAGATAACAACATCATCGCTAGGATAATATGAGCATCCCATAGAAGATTGTTGCTTGGATAATATGGGAAACCTAGCAATGATGTTTTTATCTTTGCTTGGTGCATAAATACCTCCTAGAGAAGGTGCCTTAACACATGAATTTTGCATCCTTCTTTCACGAAAGTTGTAAGTCAGCTTTATTACATTAACATGGAGACTTAGACATAGTGATAACCATAGAAGATCATACATGAAACCCACTGCAAAGCATAGAATACATCATTACAAGGAAAATACTGCTTTAACTACTTCTTGACTTTAATTCTAACATGCTCCCCCTTTGGCATTAAAATCAACTTGAACCTAATATTACCTCTTGGATCTCACTTCTAAAATTGATCTCCATACTCTTTCCCCTTTTGACATCAATGGAAAAGGGAAATACCAACACTAAAGAAAAATGCCAACAATGTGGGGACTAAGAGAAGTACTCCCCTTGAAATTCTCAATACCGTGTTGACTACAAAGCTGATATAAACTAATCTTCTAATAATAATGGATGTATCTCCTACAATATAAGCATGTGAAACAATGAAATCAACTACCAAACATGTCTCTAGCCAAAACCATGAAGCCTCTCATGCTGACCATGCTCCCCATAAACATGTAATGGAGTTGCAAACATACTCTCATTGTTGTTGTAGAAACACTTCCACTTCTCTACAATAAGCCTCCTTTCCAAGTGCCAAACACTACTCCACAAGAACTAGGACTTCAAACAACTTTGAATAATGATATTCAATGGAAATCAATGCTCTATGGAGAAAACACATGGCTATGATAAGTAGATATGAATGATATATGAATATTCTATAAGAATACCTATCACCAATTAATGACTCTATGGACCCAACTTACATCATTCAATCAAGTTACCCAACGCAACAAGGCTATATCAATGATCTGCACGAAAAGACATGACTTTGACAACTAATATCCCATACATGGATGGACACAATTTGTCTCTTTATGACCAATACACCAAATGAAACAATAGCGATACATGGCTTTTACAAATGCACACAAGTGCACTCACATCAATGCATGATCAATACAACGATATGTAGTAAATACATGACATCCATGAGCAGTAATATGTGCTATATGCGTCAACAACAATAGGAGTACAATACACGACATATGATAGCACATGAATACTCTCAACACCTCAATCATAAGCAAGGATCTTAGTAGCAACATATGTGGAGCTCTTAATAACTTATATACGTAATCTCCATTAAGAATTTTTGCAGCATCTAAATTCCTCACAAGCCATTAAACATAACATTAAGTAAAACTATTTAGCAACATATCAAATAGCATAATACAGTGATAGGAACATATATATCCTCCTCATTGATAAAACAATATATCGTCCATGATGCTCAAGATCATAGAATCATACTCCTATAGCATGAACTCTAGCTTTGTTCAACAAATTAACAAGTAGAAAAACATCACTAGTAGCAGATAATACTATACAACACAATCTCTCTAACATCATATATAATTATCCAATCAAATAGTGCATCAAAGAAGAAATAACAGAGATATGATATGTGCAGCAATAGTTTCAACATAAGGTATTGCAATATAGAACCATCGACAACTCATAAATTCGTCATCTCTTTGAACTGATATTGTCAATGCCAACACACTCTCTCCTCGTACAATGAGATCAAAATCCCATGAAATATAAGTATACAAATCTCTCGAACCAAGACATCATAAGAAACATACATACTCTCATGAGGCTCACTCAACATCAAACTCACTCCCTACAGCATCATACTTGCTCCATGCATGAGCGACAATATACCTCTCTCATAGTCTCATATAATCACACCATATACTAAAAAGACATCAATACTCAATAATAACCATATTAAGTCAACTCGCTCTAGCCCATAAACTCATCCATCTAATTGCAAAACATCCCAACAACAACATACATCACACATCTAGATATATAAGGTATAAATAACAATATGTACATTCTAGATGTGCCAAATCCAATACACGATTGATTGTTCTCGGTGCCAACCAAACAAGCATGATAATACATGACAAATGTGATCTAGCAATGTGAGCACTAGAAACATACCAACTTTTCCATGCAAGCATACAAACACATCTAAATATCCATGAGGCAACCATAACAAAACGTTTCTCAACATCTTCCTACAATAAACCATTGTCAAATAGATGCATAAAAAGCTCCTGCACAAGGAACATAATTCCATCAATCTATTGGTCCATTGCAAGAAAAAGTGCTCCCCCTCAATATGTGCTCTTCCTTCACTCCACTTCCTTCTCTTTGAAAATTTCATGCTCTAAATCCTAATCATAAAACTCTGAGTAGATTGACCATTAGTAGCATAAATATTTCTAGCATACGATCAATAACAAAAGGAATGATCTTCACCAAACCAAACTACTATAAACCATGACACAACAACATTCTCCCACAATATGGTCATGAGCTCCCATTGTATATATCAGTCATTAAAAAATATTGAATATAGGTTGTCCTCAAACAAACATTTGGAGGCACATCACACATGTACTAAAACAACTCCTTGACCATATGGATAAGGTCAAATACATGGTTGTCATGTCCTCGAAAATATCATAAGAATCAACATACAACAACTATAATAATATCAATAATAAATATGGTTGATCCAATTGATGTGAAACTAAAAGTAAGAATTAGAAATAAAATCAATACTTCAAAGCTCATGTATCTCCCCCTTAGCCCATACATTGCCTTCCTAAAATGCAGATATTTCCCTATACAATATTTATAATATGGTTGCACCTCCAATATGCACGCAACTCATGATGTGGCCATATGCTCCCCCTGAGACCATCCAAGCCTCAGTTTTTAGTGGGATTCTCTATTTTCTCCTTTCTCCTCCAAACTTTGATAGGCTAATCTTTCACATGCATAACACCTTCTCTCTTCTTATGTCGTTGACCTTTCATGACTTTCTCCCTTTCACTTAACTTCTTATAACACCTGGGAAACTTGCAATATTTGGCCTTATGGCTAATGTTGTCAAACATGTAGCACCTTATGTGTCCAAGAAACAAAGGGATAGGCTTGTATCTCCTAGTAATTTTCCTTTTTTTCTTTGCATGAATCCTATAGTCAATACACCTATGGTCATAATCATTGCACGAGAAATAGTAGTCATAAAAAGGAATATTATACCTAACTATTGATGATATTTGTGGTGTGAGAAATCTTCCTTGTATGCTTCTTGTTGATTCTTCTCCTTTGGTTGTTCATTTTATTGAGAGTACTTGATCTCTTTATTTTTGCAATATACTTCAATATGTCTAAGATTTTTACAATTAAAACATCTAACATCTCACAATGGTGTGAGTGATCTTGTTGAAGAACACTTTTTCTTTGTCATGTTCTTCTTCTCCTTTCTTGGATGTTTGTTTTGTTGATGGCTCTCCCTTTTGACATTACTACAATTGTTTCCTAATTTGCTTTATATGCTTGTGTGCTAGATCTGCTCCTTTTTAATTATTCTCTTGTAGAATCTACTTCATTTCTTAGTTCTTCACATTTTTCTTTAATCTCCTTCATCTGATTTCTCACTTACTCTTCAGTTCTCACTACCTCCTCTAGTTGGATTGTTAAATCAAATATTTCTTTCTTGAAATTTTGTTGTCTTTCTTCAAGTATCAGAAGCAAAATTTTCATATCTTTGTTTTCTGAAGATAGATTTTATATGTTTTCCAATGTTAAACTAATATTGGATTGATCTTCTATTGACCATTTTTTTTCTCCACTATTTCTACTAATTGTGTTTCCATAGAATGCATGCAACCACTCCTAGATAGCCTTTTTAGTCTTGAGATCCATAATTTTCTCAATGTCCCAATCATGAACATTATCATAAATTACACATTGAACCTATACATCCCATTATTGAGCTTGTTTTGAAGGGATTTACTATCATAAGCATTTATCACAATTTTTAAAACTTCAAATCCACGAGTTTAAATCAATCTTAAATCTAGATCTAGCAAAGGCTGAGAGGAATCAAATATCCCACGTGAAAACCTATTTTTTGATTGCAAAACTTTAAAAAATGTCTTTTGTAGCTTTATGATGACAACTTATGAGCCTTCATTTTGGTGATTGGTTGATGGGTTGTTGGGGATTATAGTCATTCCCATTAGGGTCTTGACCATAAATGTTGTGGTTGATAGCAGAATGTTGCCCCAATCTATTGGCCCCTACAACAATCCTATTGTAAGAAAGAGATGTACTCTATCTATGGACATTCACCATAGGAAAAGTGGTAGAAAGGCTTTGAAAAATATAAAAGCTAATGTTTGATTATAAGACCAACATTTTGTAAAGCTCTCTTCATAGCTTAAGAATATTATTAAAATTATTTTATTATGTTCTAATATTTTATTTATAGTATTGGTTATAAATATGATTTTGTATTTTTAATTTATCAAATAAATATAAATTAGGCAAAGATAAGTCACTTTATCCAAAGGAAAAAATATGATATATGACTATATATTAATTCAAAAAATTAACAAAAAAGTAATAATATAATTTTAAGTCTTATGAATTTTATTATCATAATATTATAAAAAATATTATAATATAATAATACATTTCCATTTATACAGTAATAATAATTTCATCTATTCTCTTAAGGCATATGACTTATTGGCACAACTTATATTACGATGTTCTTTATATGACTTCCTCACACATCATTATGTTAAACATTTTATTTAACATAATAGTGACCTATAAAAAGTTAAATTACATTCAGGTTTTTCGTTCAACCTCTAAATTATTAGTCCTTGCTTTCGGCAACACATGGACTATTATAGACTATAGCATTGATAATGGTTTAACTTGTATTAATTTACTTTTACTAATCAATCTATTTAATGTTTAGCCAATGTTTTAATATAAATATTTTGGCAAAGAACTTTTTATGCAAAGTTTCCATTTCGATATCTTATTTTCGGCTAGAAACTATAATTTTCATCATACATGGGATAAAAGGGTTTTGAATTTTAGTTTGATGCAATTTAATGCTATTTGGAGTTAACATTTATTTCAAAACATTTAATGTTGAATTACTTTGTATTAAGACGTATCCCAAACTTTCCTATCATATCGTGATAGGAAGGGTATCGTGTAACTCATTGTCAACATAACACTTCAGCAACAGGACACCTTTCATTCTTCTCACCGTTTGTGACCTCTTCTATGCTCCGACCCCCTCTTCAAGTTCATTCCACTATGCTCTTCCCCCTCTTCAATCCATCACAGGGAATTCTGCCCCCTTTTCAATCCATTAGAGGAAATTTTGCAAAAAACCTACAGAGGTGCATGAAACTTTTGTAAAAAACCTTGCATCATCAAATGTCATTTTCGTAGAAAAATGCTAACAAGTGAATAAACAAAAGGTACCATCTTCTCCCTGCTAGCCAACTGCTTCAATCTTCCCCTGCTAGCCAATTGCTTCAATTAGGTACGATATTTTGTTCAGTGTTGTTTTGAAAGGCTTAGGTTGTAGTAGGAACAAAACTCAATTAACAGTATGTTATTACATTCATCTTTTTATTTAAATGAACTTCTCATAATGTATTCAATTTGAAATGAGACCTAGAATATCCTTCAATTCATCACAGTAAACTCTTTGATAGGAAGGAAAGTAAGGAATATAACAAAAATACTTTAAATTTTGTATTCCTTAAAAAAACACACACAGTAATTTAACGAAACATTATTAATCTCTAGAAATGCAGTGCTGAACAATATCAATTTAAGCATCAAGGAAATTATCGAAATCCAAAGAAAAGAATACTTCAGTTTGTTCTCAATTGAGGTCCAATTGCAATATTTCATGCTAAATTAGTTGGTAAATCTTCAACAATACTTGTTGAAGTGTCTTTGTAATTATTTCTTCCACAATCATCAAAACTATAATCATTTTCATTGTAGGTATTCTACCCTACATTAGCTAGGGGTTTAGCTCATTGGCAAACATTATTACCCTGACTAAGGCCATACGTGAAATTTCCATAATCCAATCCAATTTTTCTAGTTTCATGTAATGAATCTACATGATGGTAGTGGCTAAATTGCTCTGAATTATGTTTAGCACCTAAAGGTCATCTAGACTGCCATCTATCAAATGAAACTTTTCCAACTCCACTGGCCTGGGAAAATCTTGACGCCATTGTCTGTGTAAACAATGGTGGAGAGGATACATTATCGTTTACAATCAATTCATGCCTTGATGGATCTATTGCTGGGCGAGTATCCTAGGCATTCAGCGCTGTTATTATCGGGGCAAAGGAAGGCCCATCAGATCCACTACATGTAGATTGAGCTACAATAGCCCATCTTGAATTTGGCAACTGCTTCACTAGCTGCGGCAATGAGGCAACAAACGGGTGACCAAATCGTGTTTGGTGATAGTAAGGTGGGTTTGAACCGCTATCCTAATTAGTAGCTAATCCAAGATCATGTTGCAAAGGAGGAATATACTGAAGAGGCCGAGTAAGCGATGTGATATTACCATGGGAAATTGCAACAACACTAGAGTTATGTTTAACCTCATAATGACTACACACAACTTGTTCGCCAAACCAATCATGCTAAGTTCAATGATCCTAAAAAATGTGATTATAGTAATTGCCCTCATTGACGTAATCACATGAAAAGTTGTATAGTGGTTTGCATTCATCTTCGTCAAAATTGTGACTGATGTTTGCAGAGTTAGGGAGATAAGTTACCTTGTCTTTAAAACCCCACTGTACATTAGTTGCATAACCTTCCCTGCCACGATGACTACTCATGACATAACTCTGGTTAATGGAACTGCCCTAGTTTGTTCCATTTTTTTGCTTCTCTTGGATGTCTCTATTCGCAACCTTCAAAATTATGCATGAAAAGGAGCTATACATAGTTCAAACCAAACTCAAAAAACTCTAAGAAAAAAATAATAATACTAGTAACAATATTGCAACATTTTGTTCTTCTTTGGAAATGATTATGTAGTTCTCTAACCCCGTGTGTTAAATAGAACAACAAAATTGAACAAACAAGGCAACAACTCGTTAAAAACTTTTATAGGGGTAGAGGAGAGAATTTTACCTTAAAAATCAGTTGCAGCAAGCAAATCTCAACTAGCTAGAGGCTTAAATAAAACATATAAATTTACTCATGGCAAAATAGAGTAAAAACATAATGGTTGCGGTAAAGTTAGTCACAAGAGTTTAAAACCAAGTTGCAACCAACCATAATTTGGATTATATTTCAAAATATATAAAAATACATTCACATGATAAATTGGAGGCTACCACTCCAAGTCAAACAAAAATGATCTTACTGCGATTTACGCTTCAGCAGGGGTTTTGGAGTAACTCTCTGTAAGACTCTGTAAAGACTTGTTTTCAACAGCCCACCAACATTTTCTCCACTATTTTCTCCTCTCTATCTCACCGAATTACACCCTCGACACTCTCAACTATACAAATGACTTTACATTCATATTTATCTAAACATACAACTTTGACTCATTAATTCATGACACAGAAAATATTTAAGACACGGGATGGGTGATTATACAAAATCAGGGAATTTTTGAACTTGTAGAGGTTGCATACTGCAAGTAAGAGTTGTGTAGTAAATGTTTGAACATACATTTTACCAACTATGTATTAAGTGCTTTAACTATCTGATGTGTTGTGGAATGGTCAACTTGTACTTCATCTCAGAACTTCAGTCCTTCTGCCTGCAAACAAAATCGCAACCTGCAGTTTAGGTGTTCCAAAAATATGGTGGTTGTCAATCTATTAACTTTGGTAGTTGAGATGAATATTTTTAACATTCGCCCTTAATCACAATTGTCGCCATTAAAAATTCCCAAACAATCTCTGAGATAAACTAAATTTTCACGTGTCAATGGCTTTGTGAAAATACCAGCAAACTATTACAATGACCGAGGGTGTTGCGACACAATTTCACCATTGTTAAGCAACTCTCTAATAAAATGATATTTAGCATCAATATGCTTGGTCCTCTTGTGAAATACATAATTCTTTAACAATGCAATTGTGGAAGTGTTGTCGCTGAAAATAGTTGTTGTTCCCTCTTGGTCATGGAAAGGATCCCTCAACATGCTTCTCATCTAAACTACTTGACACATTATTGCTGTTGCGACGACATATTCAGCTTCTGCTGTTGACAATGATAGTATCAGTTGCATTTTGGAAGCCCATGAAATGGCTCCAGAAACCAAATGAAAAACATATCTTGACGTGCTCCTTCTGTCATCGACACTTCCTGCCCAGTCATTATCGGTGTAACCAACTAGCCTGAAATCATTTGTTGCAGCATACAAAATACCATACTCCTTTGTCCCATTGACATACCTTAGAATCATTTTTGCTTCTTGCCAATGTGTCTCCTTGGGTGTCCCCATGAACCTTGACACCAAGCTCATTGCATACATTATATCCGGCCTAGTGGCGGTTAAATACATCAAGCTACCTATCATGCTTTTGTATAATGTCAGACTGACATTGCTATTGCAATCTTCTATTCTCAACTTCATCCCCATGACAGGTGGAGTTGGTGCTGACTTGTTGTTCTGCATATTAAACCTCTCTAAAATGTCTACCACATACTTTGCTCTAGAAATAAAAATTCAATTTTCTGTTTGCTTCACTTCTATGAACAAAAAATACCTTCACAACCTTGAGTCAATCATTTCAAATTCACTCTTCATGACTTCTTTGAAATCAACAATGAGGAAATCATCACTGCTTGTAAAAATCAAATCATCTACATATAAGACAACAATAAAAATCTTACCATCACTCTCTTGGATTTAGTGAGTAGGCTCACCGTCACATTCGTTAGAACCATTGTCCAACAAGTAAGCATATATCGTTCTATACCATGCCCATGATGCTTACTTTAGCCCATAAAGAGCTTTCCTTAACCTATACACCTTGTCGTCTTGGCCTTCTATCTCATAACGAGGTGGTTGCGCAACATACACTTCCTCTTTCGACACTCCATTCAAGAACATTGATTTTACGTCCATTTGATACACATTCCATTTATGTTGCGCAACTATCACCACAATTATACGCACTGTCTCCATCCTCGTGACAGATGCAAATGTCTCTGCATAATCTCTTCTATGATGCTTCTTGTATCCTTTGACAACTAGACTCACTTTATCCCTTTCAATCTTACCACTGACATTGCTCTTAGTATTGTAGACCCACTTCACTCCAATAACTTATTTTCCTTACTGAAGGTCCACTAACTCCCATGTGTCATTATTTTCTATTGCTTCTATTTCTTCCTCCGTTTCCGCAGCCC
Organism: Pinus taeda; assembly: GCA_000404065.3. Lineage (NCBI taxonomy): Eukaryota > Viridiplantae > Streptophyta > Pinopsida > Pinales > Pinaceae > Pinus > Pinus taeda. Next base: position 28,518 of record APFE031367374.1, read on the forward strand.
ATTTTTCTTCTTTGACTACATCCTGAAAATGGATTGGGTCATCTACATGACAAAATAATGAAAATAAGGAATTTAGACCAACACTACTATCAGCTTCATCTTGCTCATAAATCTCATTTAAATTTCAGAATTTTGGTCTTCTTGTGCTTGTTGAAATTGGGCTTGACATGTCACTTGATGTTTCACTTTCCAGCATGCTTAGAGAATCAGTTTCTTGACTGTGTGACATTTTCCTATTATTTTTTGACAGTGTTACTTTCTGCCTGCTTTGTTGCACTTGAATAGGAGTAGAGGGAGTCACTGTTGAGGAATTCCTTGTTGCTGTCAATTCCTCTTTGTCCTCATGTGGTATACATGCTTTCACATTGACTGTGTTCTTTAAATTTCCATCCCATGCTTCCTCTTCTATGAACGGCACATCTCTGTTGATTATGACCTTCTTGGTTGATATATTGTACAACTTGTGTGCCTTGGATTCTTCACCATATCCAAAAAATATGCATTTCTCCCCCCTGCTATCCAACTTCTTCCTCAACTCATACGAGACATGTACATATGCCACACATCCAAAGACTCTCATGTGAGTGACATTATGCTTTCTTCCACTCAATGCCTCTTTAGGAACCACATTTTTGACACTTTTGGTTGGACACCTATTAATCATTTACGCTGCACAAGCGTAACTTCAGCCCAATAATCATTTGGCAAATGCTTTTCCTTTCACATACTCCTTGCCATTTCCATAATGGTCATATTCTTCCTTTCCACAACACCATTTTTCTAAGGAGTATACTTTGTTGTAAATTGCTTGTGAATTATATGGTCACAATAAAAATGTAGGAAATCATTTGAGATGTATTTTCCACCTCTGTCAGTCCTAAGGACTTTGACGTAATGTCTACTTTTATTCTCAACAAGAGCCTTGTATTGGTGAAAGTACTCAAACACTTCACTTTTCTGTTTTAGGAGATAGACCTATGTCTTCCTTGTGTAGTCATCTATGAAGGTCAATAAATAGTAGCTACCACCAATTGATGGTTTCTGCATTGGTCCAAATAAATTTGAGTAGCCAATCTCCAAAGGCTCCTTTTCCCTTACTGACTTTCCTGGTGGAAATGTCTCTCTATTTTGCTTGCCCAAAATACATCCTTCACATAGGTTGTCTAGTTTTTCTATAAGCGATAACCCCTTCACCATGCCTTTTCTATGAATAAAATTCAAACCTCCAAAGTTGAGATGACCAAATCTCAAATGCCATAACCAATTTTCATCTTTGTTGCTTGAGAGTTTACTTGTGTGACAATTGCATCTTTTCTTCCATCCTCTTGTGAGTTCATTGATAGGTGTTCTTGTGCGCCTTCTACTTTTAAATCTAATATTATCTTTATGGGAAGAATTCTATTGCTTGTCATCTGAACCTTTGTGGTTAGTTGTCTGGTTGGTGACTTATCCAAAATTTTGCAATCATCATTTTCGAAAATGACAGTGTAGCGCTTTTGCTTGAGCTATCCAATGCTTATGAGATTATGCTTCAAACTAGGGACAAAGTAAACATATGAGATGTACTTCTTCTCCCCATTCTTTGTTAAGATATTAACTCTTGCTTTTCCCATGACAGGGGCTTTTCTATTAGTAATTAATGTCACTTTAGATTTCATACTTTCATATAGATTGGAAGACATTAATATGTTCCTAGACATGTGGTTGCTGCGCCTTGAATGTCGATACCATACATCTCTTTGTTTTTCTTGTGCTACATTACAAGCTAAAAACATGCTATCATGGTTCTGATTTTCCTTTGTGAAATTTACATTTGGTTTGTTACTTATGTCATATTTCTTATGACCATACTTCTTACAATAATGACATTGAACTTGAGATTTATCATACCTCTGACCTTGTGCTTGATTTTGGCTTGGGCCTTGACTTGAATTTTGATTTCTGCCCCTTCAACTTGAGCTTGAAGGGCTTCTTCTTCCATCTCTATGTGGGCTTTTTCCTCTTCCCCTAGCATATGATCTTCATCTACCTCTACCTTGACAAAATGAAACTTGTGTCTTGAAGGCATGCTCCAATGAGGAGCTTGTCTCTTTATTCAGTATAGGCTCATAAGAAATCAATGATGCATGAAGCTCATCGACTAAAACCTATGAGAGATCCCTTGTCTCTTTTATGGCCATAACAATGGTATCAAACATTACTGGGGGAGTTCTCAAAACATTCTCAACTATTCTCCTTTCCTCAAGTGTCTCACCATGAGACCTGATTTGAGTAACTAGTCCAATTGCATGTGTAAAAAATGAGTCTACATTCTGAGACTCTTTCATACAAATTGTTTCAGAATCTCTTCTCAACACTTGTAGTTTTGTTGTCTTGACTTTTTCCATGGTTTGGGAGGTTGTCTCGAGGGTGTCCCATGCTTGCTTGGACTTCATGGTTCCTACAATCGCTCGGAAAATACTTACATGAACTTCTTGAAAAATGTAGAAGAGGTATTTTTCATCCTTCTTCATGTTGTTCGTCAACAAATCCCTTTTTGCTTGAGACAAGACATTGTATGCTATTGCATCTGTTGGTTTTTGAAAACCATTCTCCACCAAATCCCAAAAGAAAACAGGGCCTTCATTGTAATATCCCAATAATCATAAGTTTTTCCCGTTAAATTGAGGTATCTGCTAAGGTTGTGGTTAATGTTTCAAAACAATTTTTAGTTCCTAGTAACAAACACTTGTTTTTACACTAACAAAGTTTAACTCACTTCGATACCATGTTAGAAAATTTTATAGGGGCAGAGGGATGGAGTTTGCTTAAAAAATTAGTTGCAGCAAGCAAATCAAGCAAATCGAAACACAAGAATTTACTCACGGAAAAACAGAGTACAAACAAAATGGTTGCGGCAAAGTTAGTTGTGAGAGTTTAAAACCAAGATACAACCAACCATACTTTGGATTATATTTCAAAACATAGGAAAATGCATTCCCATGATAAATTGGAAGTTTCTGCTCCAAGTAAAACAAAAAAGATCTTATTGGGATTTACGCTTCACCAGTTGTGGAGTAACTCTCTGTAAAACTACTTTGTAAAGACTTGTTTTAAGGCCCCCACCAATATTTTCTCCATGATTTTCTCCTCTCTACCTCACAGGTTTACACCCTTAACACTCTCAACTACACCAATGACTTTTACATTTATATTTATCTAAACATACAACTTTGACTCATTAATTGGTAAGAAAGCAAATATTTAAGACACGAGATGGGCCATTATACAAAATGAGGGATTTTCTGAACTTGCAGAGGTTGCGCACTGCAAGTAAGAGTTGTGCAGTAAATGTTTGAACATACATTTTACTAACTATGTATTAAATGGTTTAACTATATGATGTATTGCGGAATGGTCAACTTGTACTTGTGCTCAGAACTTCAGTCCTTCCGCTACAAACAAAATTGCAGCCTGTAGTTGAGGTGTTCCATAGATATGGTTGATGTCAGTCTATTATTGATTGTGGTAGTTGAGATTAATATTTCCAACACAAATTTCTCGAAAAATAGAAACAAGTGGCACTCACAAATATGGATGTCAAGTATGTGGATCACTTTCAATTACTATTAAAAATGTATTTAGAAAACTGATTGACCTTTGATTTAAAAAATTATAAATTATAATTAAAATTATTTTTCCCCACTTGTCATTCCTACAAATTCAGCATTTTTTTTATTGTAATTTAGTTTATTCAATTCGTAGTCGGAATTTTTGATATCTATACTGATGCTACATTGATGAGAAATTTATGAGGGATAAAGATGAAACAAATGTTTGACTATGAGATATACATGAAATTAAAAGTGGTTTTATTAACATTTAAATCTGAATCTTGAAATGATTTTCCTACCACATACCTCTGTAGGTGTATCTTTCTCGAGCATTTGAATTTTCTAGATAAGACTTTTGAGTTGATGCTAAAAAAAAATAGAGATCTTAATTTAATAGTAAAATGACACATGATTTCTCAACGCTTTCAATAAACATATACTAGCATACTCATTTCAAGAGAAAAATAAGAAAAAATAAGAATTCATTTCATCTTTCTAAACAGAATACCTATACTTTCATACAACAAATAAGTATGTAAGTTATTGATTGAGAAAACAAGAACAATGCCTAATGATAAAAAATGATAAGATGGCTTTTATATGTTCTAAATTGAAAACATGGTTAATTCAAGAAAAATTATTGGACTGTTTACAAATTAGAACTAATTGTTTTGGGAACTGTTGATTGTAGTGATTGAAATAAAAATATATGCTCATGTGTGATTGAAATAAAAATATATGTTCATGTGAAAAATTCATCAAGTATTGTTATAGTTCAAAATATATTTGCACCCACAGAACATCTTATTTATTTGAAAAAAAATATCAAATATATGATTCATATTATATATGTACACGCGTAGTATAGATACATGCGATGCCAGAAAATAAAACATGTAATGATATGAAATATTAAAGTATATATGCACTCAAAGACCAACCAAACACCCATATTGATACCAGTAAAGCAAGAAAAGAAATAAACATATTATTTATACCATATGAGGGGCACAGTACAAATCCTTGCAGGAAACATTGTTGGCTACATAACAGAACATAGAATAAAGCACCAGTCGTTTATACAACACTAAGCACCACCAATGTTAAATATGCAGTGGAAACTCTTCTTTTATTCACTCACGTCGTTGCTTAGGAACTCAGCTCAACCGAACAAAGCAAAATTGGTGCTAATTGTACTACGAAATTCCTTATAATAATAATATCCCAAGATTAGCAATTCACAATGTACGCTGCTAGCTCTACGCAAGGCAGTGATACCGTAGCCAATCTCTCTGGGCTCATGATCCCATTCAATATGATCGAGATAACTCTGCTCTAAAACACACTTCATCCCAATATTTTGTTTGGTCTGCTAATTGGAGTCAGTTTGCAATATAAACTTCCCTAAGCGACTAAAAGTGGCATTACTATTTTTCTTGACTTGCCTGCCAGGAAATATGTTAAGCCTTATTAAAACACAAATCGTGAAGAGATTGGTTCATGTTTCGTCATTTGCAGATTGTAAGAGTAATTTGGTCACAAGTGCTAGGGTTTGGAAATGGTGGTATGAATATGTGTATAATAGACTCAGCTCAGTGAAGAGCTATGCATGGGCACTCAAGTTTCAAAGCTTTCTCTTTTCTCCTATGGACTCACCTCGTGAATTTGTTCTTAGTTCTTAGTTGCTGAAGAGCGAGGTCACTTGACCAACAGATAGATGGCTCTGGTTCTCAAGATTAAGGAGAAAAATAGAGATAACCACTCCTTACTTGGATTATAGTCACCACGAGTCCGAATTATATGAAAGATGTGCATAGCTCGAAAATGTCCTCGAGCACAAACAATGCCCCCTACACTCTGCACAGACAATACAATACACTGTAGCAAAAGAGTCGGTAGAAAACTTTGAATTTGATTTGTAGTCGATGTGTAGCACCTTTTTCAGTGATATCGTTTCATTCATGAATATATTTTTAAAATTAAATTTACTATGTCCCAATTAATGGGAACCAACGCTTTCATGATATGCAAGTTTTTGAAAGCCCAACCAAAGATCGTATAAGAATACAGTTTATATTTTGCACAAAAATGTTTTTTCGTTTATCATTTTATTAAAAAATAAGATTTAGCATATCACTGCGCGGACAGAAGGTTAGAGTGGGAATTAAACTTGCGACTATGGAACCCTGATTACAACATATGTTATGGAAGGTGAATTATTAAGCTTAGAGCATAGTTATCAAGTTCTAATTTGAATTTGAATAATAATTTGATTCCAAAAAAAATAAAAAAAAAATTGGCTATCTAAAACTTAATACAAGAAAAAATTTGGGATTATACATCAAAAATTTGTCTTCTTAAAATTTTAATGATTTAAATTAACAAATTTGACATTCAAAAGCCCAAATATGATTAAAAAATGGTTTTCAATCATATTATAGAAGTTGCGAATAAAATTAGGTTTTCAATCATATTATAGAAGTTGCAAATAAAATTAGGTAACAAGATTAGTAAAAAAAAAAATTTCTTCTATGCGGTGATGAGATGGAATCTGAAGAAAAACGCTTTAGCATAAAGAAAAAAAATACATGTTAATTGGTCGATCAAAAAATAGCATCCAATAAAGTAGTTCCTCATAATAATTTTTAGGTAATTTCCTGATTATTAAGGTTATTTCCTAATTATTAACTTAATAAAGTATAGATAAAGAACAATCTAATTAAAACTAGTATGATATTTTCCTAATTATAAATTAAAACTAGTATGATATTTTCCTAATTATAAAGAAGAAGTAATTTCTTAATTATTAAGTGTATATATCAAAAGTCATCTACTTCCAAATAGTTTGATGTTTTTGTAATTGTCAAAAAATATTAAAAACTATTTCAAATTTTATTATAAATAATTAATTCGAATTTCATTACTCATGGGTGAAGAGTTCTATATGAAAGTGTAACACATCCTATTAAAAAGAAAATTCTTCATTAAAGAACCCATAGTTAATCATTCTACCTCACTCTATATAATACAAAGATTATTGTAACTTAATTGTATCATTCATAACAAGGTGTGATTAAGTTTATTAAAGGTCTGGGATTAGACATTAAACGGATCCATCTGCATGGCTTATCTAGATGTCACCTTGTTTGAATTCCACCTATCCTCACCTCGATAGAGGCAATGATTCTTCCACATGTCACTTGGGTTCGAAATAATGCTAAGGGTGTGAGAGTGAATGTCAAGTCTGGCCTGTGCAGGGTACTCTGGGCATTGAAAACATAGCCCTTTTCATTCGTAAACCCTAACCTTACCTTGTTATTCGATTTCGCTCTGTCGGTGGTGAGAATGATTGCAGCTCTGTAATGAGCTATGAGTGAAAATGGATATGGGGGTTGTGCTTTCGCATCATCTCAGTCATCAGGTGCCATCCGACGATTTAGGATTTAATGGCTACCATCTTCGAAAGAACTGTTGACGACGAGGTAAGCTAGCTAGTTGGTGTAGTACTTGCTTTATTTCATTGTCTCCCTCATTCCTTTCGAATATCATTTATAACATAATATTTTACAGGCTTACTCACGTGGGTGGTCTCAGTTCTTCCCTCACCCCTGGTGGCCGAACAGGGATACCCTTTTGCAGCGAAACCCAATTTGCCCTACTACTGAGTTCATACAGGCACCATTTCCTTCTGATAGATTGTGGTTTGACATTCTGTTACTAGGCTATCAGGTCTGTGAGGCTCCATCGATAGCACAGTTCCTTGCAAGTATAGATATAGTTAGCAAATATTTTTAAGTGTTTATATGCAAGGCTAATAATCCAGACGACTAACCTCTTATGGGTGGTTATGGGTTCTATAGGTAACAGTCTGATCCTATTCCCGGAGTCAATGTGCCTTCGAAAAGGGACCATACCAAAACTAATAGAAAGTCCTCGGCTATGATTACAGGTTGGTCTAAATTCAAAAATCAACGTCATTGATTTGGTACTAGCTTTCAAACTACTAAGGCTAGATTGAGTTTAAAGTTGAAGGGTGGGAGAGTTTGTTGGCTCTCGGCATGGCCAAACGCTCACCACAACCCAAAATTCTTAACTTGTTAAAAGGGATGTTGATATGTAATTTGTTGTGGCAATTTCTGATTCGTAGCTTGGTTGCACGAACCTTACTGTAATATTTTGAATTAATTTGAACTGTAATAAATTTATGGTATTATCTTATGGCATACGCTGCCTGACCTAACTACCTTGTTTTTGGGTTTGATTTGAATGTTGGTATGGATTTATATGGTTAACCCTCGCCACGTCTCAGCCTTTGTCGTGGACAAGTTGGGTATGGAACTGGTCTCCATCAATTCCACAGATTGTGTATATGTGTATGTATTCATAGTTTAGAATGTCATGTTTATTGAATGAAAGCGGGTTTATGATGGGTGTTCTGAATGGTGGAATACTTAATAATGGCTATTGCTCTTGAGGGTATCCGGTCTATGCATTAAACTATTCTGCTCTTTTTTTTTAATAGGAGATAACCTTTTTGTGAATAAAGAAAATCCTTGAATGTGTAATGAGTCTCAAATGTATGTTGAATCTCGAGTATATAATGAATCATGGTATAAATTGAATCTGAATTCTTTCATGCTTTTAAAAACAAAAGGGATTTATACTTTCAGGTTGAGTTGGGCCTTTCTCTATCAAGAAAGTCATAATTATTCTGGTTTTGGTGATTCGGTACTATTGTAGACAGATAAATCTAGTTTTCCATTTCATACATATATAAAATTAACAAAGTCTAAATTATTATTACATCTCTACTATCCTTACATATGTCCATAGTACAACAATGATGTATTCCTTAGATTTGTAAAGTTATAATTTTGTAAAATTTAGTATCATTCATAATATAAAACTAGGAAAATATATGAAATCAATCCTTTTCTATGATGGGTACAACATTATATACAAAGAGGTTACTCATAATCAACAATACCTAGCTTAGAGACAGAAGAAAAATCGAATCATGTACTCCTAGTTATACACCATTTCAACTGTCAATAATAAGTATAGTTTTTGGTACTTATCTATTTTTCAATTATTATTTTTTTTGTAAATTGAGTATGTCCATTTCTATTAACAAAAAATATATACATAAGTTACATCATGGTCTCATCCCGCCTCGAAGGGAAACCGAGACTCTTGACCATCGAGACAAGGCAAATTTAACCAAAATTGAGTGTTAACCATTGTGTCAGACCAGTTTTCCAAATCAGTTTCTATAGCTATAGTCATACTATCACCTACTAAGTTCTTTCTGCATATAAAAACAGCTATATATCGCATGCAAAACGAAAGCAAAACAAGAGTTTTCAGGAAAACCAGGACCATTCCGTCGAGCACTACTTGTCTGGTGCAGCCTGCTGGCCTTTTTCCTGCTTTACCAAAACTCCACTGGCCACCAGCTGTTTCTGCAGATCCTCTAATCTTTTCTCCTGCAAGAGCATGGTAATAACTATGTCCTTCAGTTCCTTTTTGACATTGGGGAGGCTTTGGACCATTTCTGCCATCTCCCTGGCAACCTGCTCTAAGGCTTTTGCCATAAGACGCTTCATGACCCAATAAAGATGGAGGGATTGTTTATACAGGGTCATCCTGCCCCTGGTATGGCCAGGGTCTGGCATAATGGTAGCCCAATCTTCCATTTCCTCTTCTGACTGCGCCTGAATAGCTTCCTCTTCCCAATGATCCATTATTTTCCTGACTTTTGGATTCAAATTTTCTCTGTAATCCTTCTCTGCCATTCGAATCCTTTCACTTATGGTCTGTCTAGTCCGCCTGGGGTCGTCGCCTTCCGCTAGTTCATCCTCCTACTGCTGGGAAGGGCTGCACCGACGTCCCCTCCGGCTTCTCCCCTCCGCCACATCCCTCCGCTGATGACCACCTCGGCCCCTCCAGCCTCAACCCCTTCGCCCTCTGCCTCGCAGGCCGCCTCTGTTCCTACCACCGGCCTGGTCCCTCGCATTTTCAATATCCTCACCATCCTCCCCCGACAGGCATTTCCAACAATTCCACCAGATCTCTTCCTCCTGGAAGTCTTGTTGTTCCTCATTCTCCCCTTCCGAAATCTCCACAAACTGTACGCGTGGATTCCCCTCTGCAACAACCTTCCACTCGTCCTTCAAATCCGCCGGGCTTTTCAAATGGATCTCCTTCCCCCCACTTCGCAGCCACCTCCTCCCACTTCCGCTGCCTTCTCCTTCCATTGTCCTGCTTCCGCTGCAGCCTCCTCCTCGCGCCTTCCTCACGGTAATTAATCCAAACCAGCAGCACCCCTGGTAGCAGTCTACCTCTGTTAAGTCTTCCTCACCTCGCAACCCTGCCCCCCAGCACACCTGTTCGCAACAGACTGAATTATGGCTATCCTCGCAGACGGTTATCCTTCTCTTCCTCTCGGTTTTAACATCACGCGGCCTGGTTGAATCATTACCGGGATTATGGTTGTATCTGCTCTCACAGCCCATCACATAATGGAGCTGCCTGCTCGTCGTTATGCCGTCCCATCCACTGCTCGGATCACCTGCACTACTGAAAGCCTGTTCTCCCTGCCAACCGCTCCACCTGCCTGCCTTATTCCTCCCACATTTAGTCTTCATTACTCCTTCAAACATGTGCCGCCAGGACGTCACGTTAATCCTTGCCGTGTCATCCAGCCCGATCGGGCGATCAGTTTCCTTCAAACTAACTCTTTGTTGCTTCCTCATGATCAAGGTTTAGAATAGTTTTGAGCCCTTCCCAGCTGTGATCCCTCTCCAGGGATGACCAACTTTTATCCAGTTTGCTCCCTGCTTCCTTGCTACCCCAGTTCGCAAGGTAGTCCGCTGCCTTGTTCCCATCTCGGCGGACATGTTTTATGGTTTTATATTCAATCTTGTTTAACATTTCCTCAATGTCTTTTATGATGGCTGATGTCCTCCAAGTCTTGGCCACTTTATCCCATCTTTTCCCATTCTTGAGTTTCCGCAGCATCTCAATCGCAATCTGCGAATCCCCTTCTATTTCCAGGTTCCGGTATTGATTTCGAATCGCTATCCTTAAACCTTCATAAACGGCCCAAAGTTCCGCTTCATTGTTCATCATTTCTCCGACCCACTCAGCGAACACCCACCTGGTTCTTCCATCGCCATCGCGAAAGAGACCGCCAAGACCTGCCGGGCCTGGGTTACCCTTCGAGGCTCCATCAAAATTTAATTTTATGGAGTGGTGAGCAGGGAGGCAGAAACGATTTGGGCTTCGGGCCTGAGGAATGCTTTGTCTCTCTTTCCTTGGGTATATCAACTTGAATTCTAGATTTAGCTGTGAGGCTATTCTTCCTTCCCTTTGGTCCATCTTCCAATCTTCCTCGTCCCATTTTTCTGACAGTACTGTTTCTCTGATTGCTTTACTTATCTCATCCCAAACCTTTTCTGGCCTACTGTTTTGCCCCTTGAAAATTCTTTTATTGCGTTCCTTCCATATGAACCATATTGCAAAACCAACGGCCAAACTCCATATTCGTCTAATCACTTTGCTTTGGAATTGCCCTGTTCCCCATTGTCTTATGGTCAGACTGATGTTTGTCTGGTACCTCATTGTTTTACCAAATAGCTCTCTGATCTTTTCCGAAATGTGTTCTGCATAAGGGCACCTATTTAGAAGATGTTCTTGGTTCTCTGCTTCCCCGTTACATAAGCTGCATCTTGACGGCCCCTGAAATCCCCTCTTGATGATTTTGTCCCAGGTTAAAATCTTTCCTTTTCGGACCAGCCAAGTAAAGATTGTGACTTTTGGCCACCATTTGCTTTCCCATAACTTTTTCCAGTCTTGCTCTTCTACCTCCTGATTTTGTCTTGTGCTTAGGAAGTAGGTTTCCTTTACTATAAAAGATCCTCTCATTATTTGGCCCCATCTGAGGATGTCCTCACCAGTCCTGTTTCTAATTTTTCTGAGTTCCATCTCTCTCAGGTAGCCTTCTTCTATTTCTCTACTTGTGTTCTCGGTCCATTCGTTTGGTCTTTTCCATTTTCTCCATATTTCACTGCCCTCTTCTTCCATCCAATAGTCCTTTACTTTAGCCATCCCTAGCCTTTGTGCTTTCTGATGGAGGGGTTGAAGGATATGAATTTCGTTCATCTTTCGTTTTTGTTGCCATCCATCCTCCCAGAAAGCAGCTTTTTCTCCCCCCCGGATCTCCCAGAAGGCATATTGTTTAATCAATTCTCTGTTCTGGCTTGCCAAGTTCCAAATTGATGAACCTTGAGGGGTATTCTGGATTTTCAGTTTTTCCTCTACTTGTTCCGGCATATTGTATTTGTAGTCCCATATCTTCTTCCATACATCTGTCCCTCCTTGCAGCCACCTCCACCATAATTTGGCCCCTAGAACCTTATTCAAAACTTCAGGATCTCTCAACCCCAGACCTCCTTCATCCTTCCTTTGGATCAGATTTGTCCAAGATACGAGGGCCCATTTTCTCTGTTGGGTTGGACCACCCCATATAAACTTTCCAAAAATCTCTCTCAATTTTGCACAAACACCTTTTGAGGCTGCTCTGATCGAAAGAGAATAAACAGAAATTGATTGGAGAACCACCTTTAGAAGAACTATTCGGCTAGCAATGTTCAGAGACCGGAACGCCCAGTTTGAAAGCCTTTTTTTAATTTTGTCGATAACTTCCTGCCAGTTCCTCATGTGTGTTGGGTGGATGTCCAGTTGATTACCGAGGTACTTAGTGGGGAGCTCTCCTTGTTTAAATCCCAGGGTTCTAGTGAGGTGGGCCTTTATTGCCTCCGGAGTATTGAAGATGAAGGTACACGATTTCTCCTTATTAATCTCCATGCCAGACGCTTCTGAGAAAGTCTCCAAAACTTCCTTGATTATTCTGACTTCCCTAAGGCTGACTTCTCCAAAGAGCATAATATCGTCAACAAATTGTTGATGAGTGATGGTGAAGTTGTTTCCCCAAAGCTTTAAGCCTCTAAGCTTATTTCTCCTATTTTCTCTTTTGATGATACGGCCAAGGCCATCTGCTGCTAAGATAAAGAGAAAGGGTGATAAGGGATCACCTTGCCTGATCCCCCTAGATGCATTAAAGGGTTTTGACGGATTTCCATTGACCAGAATTGAGAAAAAGGGAGTGGATATCATGCTGAAAATCCATTCTATCCAGCGCTTTGCAAAATCGTATGCTTCCAGAACTGCCCAAAGATATTTCCAATTCAAACGATCATATGCCTTTGAGAGGTCCAACTTGATCATCATTCCTTTCCTCTTTTGTTGATTGGGAGAGTGTATCATTTCTTGGGCCACCACTAAACCATCAAGAATTTGCCTTCCTTCCACGAAACCCGTTTGTTCAGGGGAGATAATGCTTGGAAGGAGAGGTTTCAATCTTTTTGCTATCAATGTTGCAATTATTTTATAAATCACATTACATAGAGCAATGGGGCGAAAACCTTGAGCTTCCTCAGAGTTATTGGATTTAGGAATTAAAGTTAAGAAGGTAGCATTCATACCTGACCACATTCTGTTCTGTACCCTTGATTCTTCAACCACCTCCATTATATCCTGACCTAGAAATTTCCACCCAGCTTGATAGAATTCAGCCATGAATCCATCCGGTCTCGGTGCTTTTCCTTTTTTCATGTTCATAACGATCTCCTCGACTTCAGCTAGTGTTACTGTGCACATGAGTCCTCGGTTCTGCTCCGCTGTGATCAGTTTTGGAATTTCCTTACAGATTTGATTGATTGCGGCCCCTCTATCACCCTGTGGTTCAGAGAGGATCCCCTTATGATAGTCACTTAGAACTTGCTCTATTCCTTCTTGTTCTATGATTTTCTCTCCGGCTTCATTCTTAATTGAGAAGATCCGATTTCTTTGCCTGTGCTGGATCATTGCTTGATGGAAGAATTTAGTGTTCCTCTCTCCTTCCCGTAGCCAGTTTACTCTAGACTTCTGCTTCCATAAGATCTCCACCTGCTTTCTCCTCTCCTCTAGTTGGCTTATTAGTCTGCTCTCCTCCTGGCATCTTTCCTCATTTCTTCCTTCCAGGATATTTTGTTGCTGCACTTCCTCCATTACCCTTTCCAGTTTTAGCTTTTCCTCAAAAATATTCCCAAAGTCCTCCTTATTCCATTTTCTAATTTTTTGCTTCAGCTCTTTGAGCCTTAATTGGAATGTATGCATTTTACACTAACCTCTGACTTGACTTCGATTCCACCATTCTTCTAATTTATTCAGGAAATCCAGGTTTCTGAGCCAGAAGGATTCAAAGCGGAAAGCTTTCTTGAAATTGGTTTTCTTTATGTCAATTTCCAGACAATTCGGCCAGTGATCGGATCCCAGACCTGGGAGGATTCTGGCCTCTATGAAGACATCTTTATTTAGAACCTGCTCTGATAGGAGGAATCTATCCAGCTTTGACGCAATCTGATGCCTGCCGCCCCATCTATTATTCCATGTAAACACCCCATTTGTGGTTGGGGTGTCTACTAGTCTTAGGTTATTTATGAGATCGTTGAACTCATCCATGCTTGGGTCCTGCCTCCGAATACCTCCGCGCTTCTCGCCTAAACCCCTGATTAGATTGAAATCGCCGCCTATTATCCATACATCCTCTGAGATTAGTTTTCTTACTGCCTGGATATTCCTCAAGAAATTTTCCCGATCCCTGGGGAGATGAGGTCCATACACTCCGGATATGAGTATTCTCTCTTTCAATCCTGCTATCCGGCATACTCCAGATAGGATCCTGGGAAAGCTGATCCAATTTTCAAAAGTGACCTCCTTTGGGTTCCAAAGTATCGCCAGGCCACCTACTGACCCCTCCGCGTCCTGGGCCATAACTTCATATTTTGATTTTGATTTGTCCAAAATTACCTGTATCTGCTGTTGTTTCATTTTAGTTTCTTGAATTATCATTATACTCAGCTTATCTTTCTTCAACCTCTCCTTCAGGTACCTCTGCTTTCCTTTACTGTTGAGTCCCCTTATATTCCAGCTTGTGATGATCATTTATAACTTTTTAGGGGGGGGGGTGGAATACCTCTGACAGAGGTATTACCTTTCCAGAGTTTACCAGGGTTTCCCCAACTGTTTGTATGGTCTCATACATGGGTTTCCTCCCTCTTTTTCTTCCTCCTTTGCCATGTCCGTCCACTCCTACTAGCTGGGATCCTGACGCTTCTGAAAGTTCCAGTCCTATCTCCACCGTTCCCCCTTTTTTTCCTTAAACTTTTGATAGGCTTCCTTATACTGTTGTTTTTGGATTTCAGGTATGAATCTCTCATCTAAATGGCGCCATTCTTGCAGGAGCTTTTTCATTATCCGTTCTTCTTCTGTTCTGATCTCTTTCTGTTTGTCTGACTCTTTTCTGGGGGGCTCTTCTGGTTTATCCTGGATCTCTCCCATTTCTACTTCATTTTGTTTTGTTTGGCTGTTGTGTTTGCCTAGGTCTTCCGATGTGGTATCCATCGGGACAGTCTCCCCCACCGGATCTTCCTGTTTACCTTCCTTAGTTTCCTCTTCCTCGTCTTGCAAGGCTTAGTACTGATTTAGATTTTCCACAGAGATGTTTTTCCCTTTTGTTTGCTCTTTTTGTTTCTCGGGTCTAGTCTTCTGTCTCCTGTTGACTTCCATAAACCCTCTCTCTTCTGTTTCTATTGCCATTGCTTTCATTTGTTCTTCTGCAGATCTTCTCTTTAGCTCGCCTTCTCTATTCTGAGGGCATTCCCTGTATAGGTGACCATACTCGTGGCATTTCCGGCACCTAAAAGGGATGTGCTCGTAATCTACCGGTTGCTGCCAGAGTTCATCATGGTACTCAACTTCCACAAATTCTGGCAAGGGTTCTGCTGTATTCATATATACGCATATCCTTGCGTACGAGGTGAATTTGCCCCTTTTGGTTGATTCAGCAACTTTGACGAAGTCCCCTATGGAGTTGCCGATTCCTTCTAGAATGTCAGGTTTCCAGAACTCTGAAGGTAATCCAAACAGTCTAACCCAAACAGGAGCTGCAAGCAATTTTTCGGCGTCCGGATTGTACCTTTCCTCCCAATGTCTCATGAATAAGCCTGCATTATTCATGAAGTACGGTCCCTCTTCGAAGATTCTTTCCTTGTCCTCTAAGTTCATGAAAATGAGAGTGAAGAAACCCTTGGCTCCCAGTTTCAGATCTATATGACCCTTGGGTTTCCATCTCAATTGGATCCATTTAACTAGATCCCTTTCCGTTGGCCAAAACCCTATAAATTTACACATTAAAGCATGGTATTTCATGTAACTTTCATAATCTTCCAGTGCGTTGTTTGGAATCACATACCTGGGTCGTTTCTGTGCCCTTGGAAGGCATCTTCCAACTTTGGCTTGCCATTGATTACCTAAAACTGGAATGTCTTTAGCGTTGTCCTTCTGTGGGTTTGTTCTGTTCCCCCCGCTGGATTCCCCTGCCACTACATTTTTAAAGGAGGGGATCTCTCCCCTCCCCATGGTACCTTCCATGTGGTCCGTCAGGAGCTACTCGGACTGTCTGAGCTTCACTGTCTTATTTTCCTCTGTGCAGAACCCGCCCCAATCCGTATGAGGGTTCCTGCGCGTACCCAGACCATCTGTAATCCTGGAGCGATTCTTCTGAAATGCCAGCACCCGAAACCCTAGCGTTTTCATCTATTTTTCAATTATTTAACATTGTGCAATTAATATTATTTCTTGAAGGCCTCACTACCTAGCCATGGACCTGGCAATCACATCCATGGTCCCCAATCGAGCACTTCCTGCTCCAAACAGTTTTAACTAAGAGCAGATAGGTGTCTTGGGCATCAAGACTATTGTCCATCCTTAAGTTACACACCCATTCGACTATTTTCCATAGATAAAATCTTCCCATTGGTATCTCTACTTAGCTCAAGGAAAAATTTTTACTGCCCCCACTGCTGCTTTCACTTCCCCTTTTAAGGCAAGGAATGTCAACTGTTTGTAGTTGTTCAAGGAGTTGTTATAATTGTTTTGTATTTAGTTTTCTTTAATTAATATTATTTAATTTCTTTAAACAAAAATGTCATGATACTTGACTTTTCGAGCCTTAACTTCTTAACAAACATGTTAAGTGAATTTAAAAGTTTCTAAGTTCTGCATAAAAGTTGGTAAAAATAATTAAAGTAATTATGGTGCAACAAAGGGTGTTATAGCTCTCTCCCCTTATCAGGAAAACTACCCTCGGTTTTAGTCTAAGAAAATAATGTCGGATAGGCCTATAGCATGATCTCCTCTTCTTCCCAAGTGGCCTCCTCCGAGCCAAAGTGACTCCATTGCACTTTAACCTAGGGGATGGTTCGCTTCTGTAAGATGGTTTCTCTCCGATCTAGAATACGAACTAGAGGCTCTACTTCGAACTCTCCCTTGGGCTCAACCTGCACAAATTTATAATTGATAGTTAGAATTGTGCCAAACAACAATTTTGACATCACATATTCATCTATTTTTATTACTTGTTTATTTTCATAGTTAATTATATGTTGGGGGTTATATACACATTTTTTTAACAAGGATACATGGAAGACATTGTGAACCTAGATGTGTCTTGAAAGTGATAATTTATATGCCAATGGTATGATTCATTCCAGGGTTTGGAATGGTCCACAATATCGAGGTGCCAGCTTGGCGAAGCCCTTCCACTATGGAGTGATTTTTCAGGGTTTAACTTTTAAGTATACATGATCCCCTATCTGGAATTACTTATGAATCGTCTTTTTATCAGCATAATTGTTTTTCTATATTTCATGACCTTTATGTTCTAGTGAATCTTTTTCACTGTGGCCTCCATTAGAGCTAACATATCCGGACCCAATGCTAACTTATTAACTGAGTTATTCTAGGTTGTGGGTACCCGACACTTCCTTCCATAAAGTACCTCAAGAGGGCTCATGCCCAAAGACTCTTGATGGCCATTGTTATATGCAAATTCTACTAAATGGAGGTAATCCTCCCACTTGTGGGGTTGTTGCATAACAAAAATCCTTAACATATCTTTGAGGACTTGGTTTAATCGTTCCATTTGGCCATCCATTTATGGATGGTAAGCGGTACTGAATTGAATCTGAGTACCCAACTAAGTGAAAAGGGTGTTCCAAAATGAGGATGTAAATTTTACATCTCTATTAGAAATCACAACCTGGGGTATTCAATGTAATCGGAAGATTTCCTTCATGAATATATCTGCAATCTCTACTATCTTATAGGTGGATTTCATAGGTATAAAATGAGTTGTTTTACTCAGCTTTTCCACTACCACCATAATTGAATCATGTTGTTTTCTAGTGCGGTGTAGTCTTGTAATAAAATCTAGACTAGTTGTTTCCCATTTCCATTTAGGAATAGGTAATGGTTGCAGGAGACCTGCGAGATGTTGATGCTCTGCCTTTACTAACTAACACTCCAAACACTTGGATAAGTATTCCGCAGCATCCTTTTTTAATCCTGGCCAGAAGTAACTTTTCCGGATAGCTGTTAAAAGTTTCTAATATCTTAGATGGGCGACATAAGGCTTCCAGTGAAATTCATCCAGTAATAATTGCTTCACAGAATTTAGATTGGGAACATAAATTATGTTTTTGAATGTTAACAATTTGTTAGAAGTTAAATCATAATCAGATTGTTTTCCCTTTTTCCAATCTTCTACTGCTTGCTGTAATAGAAAAGCATATTTCAGATCTTTGAGGGATGCTTCCTTCATAATTTCAGGGGGGTTAGATTGTTCTTAACTGAGTTGTATTTCATAGACGTAATGCATTTTTTTGCTTAATACATCAACCACCCTATTTTGTTTACCTTTAAGGCGCTTCATGTCATAGTCAAATTCACTTCAAAATGTGGTCCACCAGGCCTACAAGCATTCAAACTTGATTGATTAAAAAAATTTGTTAAACTACTATGATCAGTTAACAGTAACAATTTCCTTCCTAGAAGGTAGTGCCACCACATTTTAAGCGCTTGTACAACTGTTGTTAATTCTAGATCATAAGCAGAGTACCGTTGTTCATAATCTTTCAATTTACGTGATTCGTATGCTATTACATTTCCTTCTTGAGTTAATACTCCACCCACCCCTTCCTTACTTTCACTGTGCAAACCATGAATGATTTTTCTAGATCTACTACTTTTAACATTGGTGTAGTGGTGAGAAACTACTTCATCCACTCAAAACTCTATTGGAATTGCGTTGTCCAATGGAAAGCACTTCCCTTTTTCTGTAGGGAGGTCATAGGAAAGGCTATTTTTGAACTTTTTTTAATGAATCGATGGTAATAACATGTGAGGCCCAAAAATGATCTAATCTCTACAACATTTTTCGAGGTTGTCCATTCCATTATCCTTTTGATCTTCTCCGGATCAACTTTTATGCCCTTAGGTGATATAACATGGCCCAAATATTGAATCCTATCTTTGTAAAAATCACACTTGTTATACTTAGCATATAGTTGATTGTCTCGCAAAATCTGTAAAACTACTCTTAAGTTCTTTTCATGCTCTTCCTGATTTTTTGAATAAATTAATATATCATCAATAAAAATCAGCGCAAATTTATCTAGGAAAGGTTGAGAAATGTTGTGCATCAGGGTCATAAATGTAGTTGGGGCATTTGCAAGGCTGAAAGGTAGTAAAATGAACTTGTAATGACTATAGCGAGTTCAAAAGGCATGTTTACAAATGTCCTCATCCTTTATTCGGATTTGGTGATAACCGGATCTTAGATTGATTTTAGATAATACGCTCGCCCCCTACACTTGGTCAAATAAGTCGTCAATTCGTCGTAGAGGATATCTATTTTTGATGGTGAGTTTGTTTAGCTATCAATAATCAATGCCTAATCTTAAAGTCCCATCCTTTTTCGAACAAACATCACAGGGGCTCCCCATGGTGATACACTAGGACAAATGTACCCTTTCTCTAAAAGTTCTTGCAGCTGCATTTTGAGTTCTGTTAGCTGAGGGACGCTCATGTGGTAAGGGTCTTTTAAAATCGGGGCTGCTCTAGGTATGAGTTCGATAGTAAAATCCATGTCACATCTAGGGGGCAACCCAAGAATAGTTTCCAGAAATACATCCACAAATTATTGGATTACATGAATGTTTTCTAAGGAATACATCTTGTTTTTGTTGTTAGAGTACCCTACCTGAAAAACGTGAATCTGGAAGCCCTTTCTAATGCATTTTCCAAGCTAGTTAGTAGTGATGGGGCATAACTTCATGCTTTTCTTTATTCCTTAAATTTATTTCCTTTGCCCCAATTCAGTAAGGTAGTTCACATATTTCTTTTTACAATCCACTAAAAGGACCAATGTCCTTCTAACCAGTCCATTCCTATCAATACATCATAGGAACCTAAGGAAAATATATTTAGATCAACATGAATTAGCTGCCCTGAAACTATGATTGGACAGTTTTCTAATTTGGTAGACACCTTCCTCTTAGCTTCTGTGGCTAGTTGTACTAGCCAGGATTTCTTAAATTTTCTACTGTGCAGCTGACATTTTTCTACCACCTTGGGACTAATATAACTCAGGCTAGCACTTGGATCAAATAAAATAGAAACAGGTTGATTAGCAATCATACCTTCACACTTGATCATGGTGGGTTGGTATTATACGTGATGGTTGTCCAAAGCGGCATTAATTCTGGGCATA
This sequence comes from Pinus taeda, assembly GCA_000404065.3. Taxonomy (NCBI): domain Eukaryota; kingdom Viridiplantae; phylum Streptophyta; class Pinopsida; order Pinales; family Pinaceae; genus Pinus; species Pinus taeda. The sequence goes on from APFE031367374.1 coordinate 48,825, forward strand.
CTCCTTGTTATATCTCCAACTATGGAATTTCTTTGCATGTTGGAAAGTTGTTTAGTTTGAGCCTTTTGTGGGCAGTTCTTATACTAGTGAGATTCTCCACAGCCCCAACATTGAAGAGGTGGCTTAGGTGGCTATTCGGTCATAGGCTTATTAATTCTCTCTGTTTGTTTGCTTTCGGGGTATGCTAGAAACTTGGGCGGATTTCTGGTAAATTGTCCAAAGGTTCTCTATTGATTATTCCAACCATTTCCTAACTTTTGCTATCTATTTGGGGGTAGATTCCTCATTCTTCTGTCTAAATTTTGTTTGGGTACCTCATTTTTCTGTTTCATATGTCAGTAATAGATACGAGCTTTTCATACCACATCATCCATCAACCTCGTATAGTCAAATTCCAACTTCTCCTTCATGAAATTAGGCAGACTACTGATAAACTGCCGAATTTTTACTTTTTCCTCCTGCATGTATGCAACATATCATAACAAGGAGGTCAACTGCTTCACATAATCATCCATAGTTAAGGTTCCCAATCTTAACTCATGGAATTCCTTTTCTTTTTCATCCTAATAACACTCAGTCAAGTATTTATCCTTAGAATGTTTCTGGAATTCTTGCCACATCACCTGTTCTTCATTAATAGTTCTCACTGTTTTGATTTCCTCCCACTAGAGAGTGGCTTTTCCCCATCGCCGACAAAGTGCTAATCATGCTTTGAGCTTGTTAGTGTATTCATAAATTTGGAAATATTTCGCCATACCAATCAACCATCCTTCACTTGCCTCCTTCGATTCTCCTTTGAAAAATGATGGCTTTATTTTCTTAAACTCACCCTGTAACTCCATATTTTGTTTTTGGTTTTCCTTTGGTCTGAAATGTTATTTGAATGCCCTTCTTCATCCTCCTTATGTCCTTCTGCTGATTCGACATTATCCTCACCATGGTGAGCTGTTGGTGTTCTTTCTCTATCCTCCATACTAGGGTATGGCCCTCACTAATTCTGTCGGTCGGAAAGACTCTTGAGAATCTTTTCTTGCTCCTTCCTCATGTGTTCATTATTTGACCTCAAATTTATCATTTCTATACATAGTTGTTGCATTGTTTCTAGCAACACAACACTAGCTTGCCGAGAGTCCTCTCCTAGCTGTATCCATATCTTGGGGCTCCTCTGCATGTTGTGTGCAGACTTTTGTCTTTGTCTCTGTGTTCACATTTACCAACTCAATTGTTTATTGCATATTTTAAGCATGATAACACTTTTTTTTTTTTTTTGTATTATTTAATCCAGAAGCCTCAGTGTACGAATCGAGGCTCTGATACCGTTTGTAACGCATCCTACTAAAAAAAATCTTCATTAAAAAACCGATAGTTAATGTTTCTACCACACTCTATATAATACAAATATTATTGTAACTTAACTGTATCATTGATAACAACGGGTGATTAAGTTTAATAAAGGTCTAGGATCAGATATTAAATGGATCCATCTACACGACTTACCTACATGTCACCTTGGTTGAATTCCACATGTCCTCACCTCGATAGAGATGACGACTCTTCTGCTTGTCACTTGGGTTCGAATTAATGATAAGGGTGTGAGATTTAATGTTGAGTCTTGCCTATGTAGAGTACTCCGGACATTGAAAACATTGCCCTTTTCATTCGTAGACCATAACCTTACTTCATTATTCTATTTCTCTCTACTGGTGGCGAGAATGATTGCAGCTCTGTAATGAGCTGTGAGTGAAAATGGATATGGGGGTTCTGTTTTCACATCAGCTCAGTCATCAGGTGCCATTCAACAGTTTAGGATTTAATTCTTACTGCCTTTGGATGAACCGTTGGCGATGAGGTAAGCTGACTAGTTGATGTCGTACTTGTTTTATTTCATTGTGTCCCTCATTCGCTTCGAATATCACTGATAACAGAATATTTTACAGGCTTACTCAGGTGGGTGGTCTCGATTCTTCCCTTAACCCTGGTGGTCAAACAAGGATACCTTTTTGTAGTGAAACTTTGGTTTTCCCTACTACTGAGTTCATACGAGCAGCATTTCCTTCTGATAGATTATGGTTTGACATTCTGTTACTGGGCTATTAAGTCTATGAGGCTCCATCGAGGACAGAGTTCCTTCTAGGTATAGATATAGTTAGCAAAGATTTTTAAGTGTTTACATGCAGGGTTAATAATCCAGATGACTAACTTCTGATGGGTGTTGATGGGTTTTACAAGTAATGATTTGATCCTATTCTCGGAGTCAATGTGTCTTCGAAAAGGAACCATCCTAGAACTAATCGAAAGTCCTCAGCTATGATTACGGGTTGGTCTAAATTTATAAATCGATAGCATTCATTTAGTACTAGCTTTTAAACTACTAAGACTAGATTGAATTTAAAGTTGAAGGGTAGGAGGGTTTACTGGCTCTCGGCATGGCCAAACCCTCACTGCAACTCAGAATTCTTAACTTGTTAAAAGAGAAGTTGATATGTAATTTGTTATGGTAATTTCTGATTCGCAGCTTGGCTGCACGAACCTTACTCTAATATTTTGAATTAATTTGAACTGTAATAAATTTATGGTATTATCTTATGACATACGTTGCTCGATTGAACTACTCTGTTTCTGGGTTTGATGTGAACGTTGGTATCGATTTATATGGTTAACCCTCGCCAAGTCTTGGCCTTTGTCATGGACAAGAGGGGTATGGAACCGATCTCCATCGATTCCACAAACTATGTATATGTGTATATATTCATAGTTTAAAATGTCATGTTTATTGAATGAAAGCGGGCTTATGCCGAGAGTTCTAAATGGTGGAATAATTAATAATGGTTATTTCTCTTGAGGGTATCCTGTCTATGCATTACACTATTCTTGCTCTATATTTTTTATTAGGAGATAACCTTTTGTGAATAAAGAAAATTCTCGAATGTGTAATGAGTCTCGAATGTATGCCAAATCTCGAGTATATAATGAATCAAGGTATAAATTGAATCTGAATTCTTTCATATTTTTATTACCAAAAGAGATTTATACTTTTAGGTTGAGTTGGGCCTTTCTCTGTCAAGAAATTCGTAATTATTCTAGTTTTGGTGATTCGGTAGTACTTTAGACAGATAATCTAGTTTTCCATTTCATAGATATATAAAATTAACAGTGTCTAAATTATTATTACATCTATACTATCCTTACATCTATCCATAGTATAGTGGTGAATTCCTTAGATTTGTAAAGTTATAGTTCTGTAAAATTTAGTTTCATTCATAATATGTAATTAGGAAAAGATATGAAATCAATCCTTTTCTATGATGGGTACAATAGAATATACAAAGAGGTTACTCATAATCACTAGTACCTAGCTTAGAGACAGAAGAAAAATTGATTCATTTACTCCTAGTTATACACCATTTCAAATGTCAATAATAAATATAGTTTTTAGTACTTATTTGTTTTCGAATTGTTTAACACTATGCAAATAATATTCTTTTCAGAAGGTCTCACCACCCATCCATGGACCTGGCAATGACGTCCACGGTCCCCCACCGAGCACTTCTTGCTCCTAACAGTTTGAACTAAGAGGAGTCAAGTGTTGCACTTCCTACTCCTAACAGTGTGAGCTAAGAGCAGTCAAGTGTCTTGGGCATTAGGATTACTATCCAGCCTCAAATTACACTCCCATTCAACTATTTTCCATAGTTAAAATCTTCCCACTGGTATCTCTACCGAGTGCACGGAAAAAATCAATCTTGCAGCTCTGACTGTTCCTTTCCCTTCCCCTTTAGGGGAAGGGATGGCAAACATTTGTAATTGTTCAAGGATTTGTTATAGTTGTTTTGTATTTAGTTTTCTTTAATAAACATTGTTTAATTTATTTAAACAAAAATGTCATGATACTTGGCTTTTCTAGTCTTAACTTCTTAACAAACATGTTATGTGAATTTAAAAGTATCTAAGTTTTGCATAAAACTTGGTAAAAAAAAGGTAATTATAATGCAACAAAGGGTGTTACAGAAAAAGAGTTTAAATTTAAGAAAGTAAACCAAAAATATATTTTATTATGAAAATAAAAATTTAATATTATAGCTATTTATTACATTTTTATATTAACATTTTAATAAAGTAACACATAATTTTGATGGAAGGGGAAACATCAAATTTTTAATCATTCAACTATATTGTAAAATAAACTGTCAATAACACGTTTTCTGATTATTTCGAAACTCTCGTGCCCTCACTCTTTAGTATTATCCTTCAGTATTATCAGAATGAATACAACCGCCAGCGAAAATTATGCTTCAACCTTTCAATATTCTTAAACATCAACATGAACAAAATAATAATTAAGGGCCACAACTAATGTATGTTGTTATCAAATAGCATACCCGAGAAAACTAATATAGACACTTTGAAAAGGTACAAATAAAATAAAATCTAAAAGTCAAATTTGAGAGACCCAAATTTTAGCGTATTAATAGCTGAATCGGACCGAATTTCCGAATTCTTCAAGTCGATTCGGCCGAATTTGTTAACTAAGGCTTATACGATTCGACTTGTACTATTTGAATTTACTGATGAGGGTGTGCCAAGGTGGTAGGAGTTGGGGTCCAAACTAACCGCACGATCTAAGCTACAAAGAGATTTATGCAATAATGAAAGCTGATGGGCATGCGTATCCCCCTTTATTAGTCCCTGCCCTCCGGGCTGGCAGGGACTATTGTAATCAATTTTGGTCGATGGCATTAGTTTGGCACGGCAATCAATAAACTTATTTTGACTTAAACCAAAGTTTCTCCACATTTCACATTAACCGATAGAATATTTTATATTTTCTTATCCTTCTAACCAATCAAAACAATGTTCATCTTATTTGGCCTCAATACGAGGTATAGAGGCTCAAAAGTTAGGAAACAAAGGCGAAACGTACAAGTAATCATAACAATTTCAAAGCTTGATGAAGTAATGCTATCTCCATCCTTAGCATTAATCTCCAACATTTAATGTTAAGAGAATGTATCACGAACTAGCTACAATACAATAGCATATGTACCCCTGCCACCGCATATGTACCCCTGCCAGGGCATGTAACCATGTACGCTTGCCACGCATGCCACCACATCTAACAGGTGCCAACTTTCCTCTACACTTTGAATTAACAATGTTAATATTTCTTTGCTTAAAGCGCTGCAATAAAATTTAGATTCATTCACTTGAATAGGTAGAGAACTCACCGGATGAACCAGGCACCAGGTGCAGGGCGAGAGCAGCCATCTCATTATCAGGAACGATTGTAATTTTTTTTACCTCCTGTACGCATTATTTGGTAAGACACTTTGCTAATTAATTTTCTATTTTTGTCCAGATATCATGCTATTCTAAGCCATGGTATTTTGCAGGCAACAGATTACCTACCTGTTGTGGTGCCCGTTCATCTATGCTCAGGTGGTTGTACGCTTGTTGAACCTGGTCTTGTGCTGTGCGCTACCCTCCCTTCCCCAGAGAATGATGGAATGATCACAAACTCCGGAGTACAGAATCAAGCCGTTTGCACTGAGAGCCACTGCGTTGATAGAAGGGCACCGCAACAATGTCTACTGCACAAAATTATTATCTCTTAGAAATGTGACGTCAATTATACTTAATATTATTCTACCATTTATAGCGGAAGTGAGGCATGCTTCATTTTACAGTAGATTTTGATTTATCCCTAATTTTGTTACAGATTTGGGCCAGAAGTTGGTTACCCTTAATTTGTTTTAGCGGAAGGATCAGCTGTAAAGGCAATCGTTGATTTTAAATTACAGAAGTGTGTATGGTTGCTTTCTATGAAATTGCTAAGATTTGTTGATGCATATCAGTCGACCCGGATTTTGACGGCTATGGACTTGTTCACTTAAAAAGTACATATGAGAAAAGCAAGAAATTCTTACTAGGGATGCCTCAGATGTTGTCCGCACTGATACGATTCTTTTGGGCATGGCTGGCATCTGTTCGCTGGACCAATTGCTCAGTGCCTTGAAGCGTTGTGACTTTGAATTCTGCAAACCTTTTTATAAAGATCTGGGTTCTTGCAAAGCAAGTGCAAGAACCAAGAAAGGCTAACTGCAGTTGTGTCACGCCCAGCTATAGTGAAATTCAGAACAATATCTCGTAGAAACTTGTCAGAGTCAATCTCTGGAATTTTCTCAGTTGATGAAATAAAGCGAGACAACAAATATGGTTTTACCTAAAAATATTTTTGCAGCCAGAGACAGGGAAACAAGGTCATGAGTACCAGCGCTAGCACACGATGAATATGTGGAAAGGGAAAATGAAAAATTCACTTGTGAGATTGGGAACCTGGGGAAGGTATTCTCTTACATAGTTATTTTGCACAATTATCTCGTGTCTTCTGCTCTAAATGACCTTGTACACAAAATCATCCATCTTTTTCATGTTTTCCTTCAAGGTAGCTTCTGACCAAATGTTGAAGTATCTTTTTAATTTCCAAGTAATATCATAATAACGCCACAATACCAGACTATTTGCAGTATCAAAAGCTTTTGCAAAAGATGCCTCTGCTCCAGAGTTTGTATTTGTTAAGTTGTTCACCTCAATCCCAAAGGCCACTTTGCAGATTGAATCCATTGTTAACCTCAGTAAGAGACCCTATTAACATTCATCAATTACCGGATATCCATAACATTTGGTTATTATTAGGAAAAAAAAAAAAAAAAAAGCGAATCTAAATGCTTTCCCACAGTAACTGTCTCTTGTGAGAATGACCAAAATGTATATTAGTTACTTTCCCACTTTCCAGCATCTCTCTTTTCAAATTATCTGCTCGAATAAGTGCAAGAGAAACAAGAGAAAACAGGAAATGCAATTCCAGCTCGAGGAGGATTTAACCTGCATCTCTACCGTTTGTTCTATTTTACACGCTTCGAGTAGAATTTTGGAAAGCTTCACTGCATTCTCTCGAAAAACAACACTATTGAACTCCTTCAAAGTTCTGGTGGAGAAATCTAAACTAGCCAACTTCCGTTGTTTTCACCATTGCTCTCCATCCGCACTGAAAATACCATCCCCTAAAACATCTTCCAAAATTTCGTGGTTGAACTTTCCCTGCCAAACGAACCACCCTGTGCTGTTGCGTCTAGAGAAGGACGGCGAAGAAGACGATGACTTAGGCCGGTCTGCAGGCGGAACCGATGACGGGGGAGCATCCGACGCCACGACACGGTTGTCCTGCGCCACGTTTCGCTCATGCGTTATGCTTGAGCTGGTTAAAATTTAATATAAGAAAACCTTTGTTGTCATGGAGGAATTATTAAAAAACTACGGTGCGTAAAAAGATATTATATAACGTTTCTGCTTCAAACTATTTTAAAGAAGATAAGAAGTTTGACTGTTTAAAGCATGAGGAATTGATTCCATCCTAATTTTTCAAAAAATAAGAATTTATGTTTTAATAGGGTGTCTCGCTGGCAGCGTGGTCCGCGTGTTCTGAACATAATAAAAAAATTAAAGTGTTCTAATTTAACATGAGGATGTTTGCACTTATGGTCCCTATAATCATATAACTTAGTCCCTTGTGGATCGAACATTGTTTTTTTTGAGCTAACTGCTACGCTGAAACTTCCCCTTCAATCCTACTCATACTCGCAAAAGAGCGCCAGTGGCATCTTATTACTTTAGTCGCTTTACAATTATAAAGCAATTATTCCGCTTTCGTAGTGGGCCTGCCTCTGCTCACTGAACTTGAGTAATTTGATGCCAGCACCCGCATTACCAACAAGTACCTCGGGGGTGGTTTTATGGTAACCAATATACACTATGTTATTACTAAGGGAGTTGTCTATAATGCGACTTTTTGGAGATTCCGGTGATGGAATCCGGCGGAAGAAATTGCAGTTAAAATAGTTTTTGTTGTAGTTAAAATGGTTTTTTAACTGCATATTTGGATTCAACACCCTGGAAAACCCCTGGGACGCTTTGATTGTGCAAAAATTAGCTATCAAACTTGTGATTCCAGTAAGCCGGATTTTGACCGGAAAAAACCACCAGAAAAGCTTTCAAAAAGTTACGTTAAAGACAACTGCATTACTAAGTAGTATATATTACTTTTTAAATTTATAGTAATTCTCACTCTACTATCAATTATACAATATATATCCTATAGATAACATATAACATAAATAACACAATAACATATACTATACATTACACAATATATATTAATAGCGGTGGCTCCATCGCTCACCAATAATACTGATGTGCTAAAACTTACACTTAAAATCTACTCTTGCTTGTACTCGCAATTGGGCGCAATTGGTATAGTGGGAGACCATCCATTTTTCATGCTATTTAAAATACATTAAACTCTATCTTACAAGTTACAACATTAATCACTTTACAATTACTGAACTCAATGATTTGATATCGGATCCCACAATACTTACGGTTCCCTCACAGGAGGTGGCTTCATCAGTCACCAGCATTTGAAGTTAGACGATGTTATTATTGATCAGTGTGCTATCAAGTATATTGTTAATCACTAGTATCGCCAATTAGATACGGATCCAAATTTTAATGAATGTAAAGTACTGCGAAAACGGAATTTAAATTTCACGACTACCACTTACTTTAACAATAACTAAATGTAACGATATCAAACCAGCGAAACTAACAATTTCGTTATTACAAGTACACAATTTCGTTATTACAAGTACACAGAATATTTACTAATGGAATGCAGACAAATAGGAAATATACTGTTCACAGTACTGGTTCGTGGATGGTGTCATTTTGGCTTTCTGGGGAACAAAAAGCTTGTGCAGCTGCCTCCAGGGTCCATGGGCCTGCAACTCTCAGGCGTGGCTTCCCTGGCTTGCTGCTGAACTATTCTTAATAATCCCTTTTAGCTGCGCTGTGAAGTTTTCACCGAATGGCTTGCCGAGCCTTCAAGCTCAAATCTGCAATACTATTGACAGGGCAGGGAATAGCTGCCCCGCAGCCTGTCTTGTTAATCTCTGATTGATCAATATATATATATTTATTTGAAGCTGTTAAATGGTTGTTGCATCTTCATTGCCTTATGGTGCATCGTGCATTGGATATAATAACTCGTTTGAATTGCAGGCTCTATAAAAACATTATTAACGTTATGTCATTTCACAAAAAGGCAGTTTCACACAGTTGGATTTTATATGTGCAATTTCAGAAACTTAGGATATAATTTTATATTTATATTTGCATTTTCAGAAACTGAGTTTAGGGATGGAGCATATAAAATCTAGCGCGCAAAAACCTAACAAAAATTCAGGTATGTCACCACAATAATTATGTGCATAATTGCTTGAACCACGGAATACTCATCAGGAAAGCTTGTAAGCATGGAATCCGAATCTTGTGTTTCCCGTTTGTTTGGCATTGTGGATTTGGATGCAAGAATCATTGGAGTAACGATCTAAAATGTGTAGAGTGCACACAAAGAAATAAATAAATGTGGGTGAAGGGAAAGCCCATTTCCCCTATCACATGACACAATCCACTGTTTCTTTCTCTCGATTTGCCAACAAATTATTGGTTGCAGTGAACGTTCAGTTCGCCAAAACTTGAAGGAAATATCTGCTCGTCTGTCTTCCAAAAGAAGCTGCGCTTACGTTAATTAAGCGAAGGAGCTCTAAGTTTATAAGCGTAATTGTATAAATAAATGCCATGTTTGCAGCTTCGGAATCAGTGAACGAACGAAAGGTTGAATTTGTTTATGGAAAAATACACGGGCGTAATACCATTTGTTTACGGGCGGCTGAAACGCAGGAGAAAACACATGGGTTACCAACAGCTCGGCCACCAAAACGAAGATAAAATGACCAGAAGAAGAATCACAAACGCAGGAAGAGGAATCAACGGAGTACGTGTTGGTTTTAAGGCACTCATATTGAATTCGGTGGAGAATATTGCGATCATGTTTTCTTCTATGGCGGCCAAGAGGAACGCCAGCACAGCAGTTTCTGCGAAATACGGAGTTCAGGCAATGGAAGTTCACGCAATGGTGGCGGCCGTGCCTGTGCCTGATGGGATTATTTGAACATGGCTGGAAAATGGGATCATGGCGCTCTGGTTATATAATTAATTAGAAACCTCCCTCCTGCTTAATAGTTTGGCCATCTTCCTACTTGTTTAAGTTAAAAACACTACTGTATGCGGACCTTAGCAAGTTAGCATGGATATTAGAACACGATGTAATTAGTTGATTACACTACTATCTGCGGACCTTAGCAAGTTAGTATGGATATTAGAACGCTGTAATTAGTGGATTGAATTAATTGAACTGACACCATGCCAATTTCTTCAACCACTTTGACAACTTGGTATAGAAATAAATCTGCGTGGTTATATTTGTTTTTGGGGTATTCTTTAAACGGAGAAATCTAGTAGTATTAATATGAATATTGTTGTAATTAGACCATCAACAAGATTATTGGGTCTATAATACTTTTAATATTGCACTTTTATGTTATCGTGTATTGTTTGAACTTTAACTTAGTGTTTATTGGGTATTGTTCGTTGATATAATAATAAAAAAAAAAGAATAGTTATCATTGGTCTAGTAAATATTGGGTAGCCTTTTCAAATCAAGACTAACTATTTTCTAAAATACTTCCTCTAAAAATGGTTGTCTTCACCACATTGATGTAAATGGGTCATCAAGATGGTGAGATATGATATGATTATGAGATATAATTATGAGATTATATGATATGATTATGATATTAGTTTGGAGAGGATAAGTCACACTTTGCCTTATCATTGTTAAACCCAAGATGGGTTAGGAAGCCTATGGGCAATGGATAGCAAAAGGTACTTTGAGGAACTTTTCTGAAAGTTTAGAGTAACCCCAATCCTCCTGGAAATTATACATGATAAGAAGGTACGTTGTGGCAAGTTTTGGCAAAAACTCAACCACAAAACAATGTGTTTTTCGAGGAGTTACACTCATCACCAATAATAGGTCATTATGGTTGTGATAAAACCTATCAAAGAAATAAGAATTATTTCTTTAGGTGGGCCTAAAAGAAGATATCTAGGATTTAGCAGCATCTTGTGATGTTTGTTAAAGAAAAATGGGAGAGATTATTTCTTTAGGTAGGCCTAAAAGAAGATATCTAGGATTTAGCAGCATCTTGTGATGTTTGTTAAAGAAAAATGGGAGAGAAAACAAATTTATTGGGGGCATTCTAACTTATAACAATCCCTTTATAATTTTGGATAGTAATTTCAATGAACCTTATTGTGAGTGTTGGTGTTCAATTTTTTCATTAAAGTGACACATAAACCTTGTTCATTTAAGCCATATCCACCTTATTTTTCTTCACTTTTCTGCATTTTAGTTACATTTATCAACAATAAAAATAAATAAAACAACAAAGAGGTGCTTTTACTATTTTAGTTTCATTTTTTCTTATTTAGAAAATTAAAACATTTAAAATTATTTTTTAATATTTTTTAAAAACATGGGTTTTGATCCTTAAGTTCACATCATGGTTAATTTCTTCTTGGATCCACAAGAACTCAAATGGAAAGGTCTAGCCAATGTTTCTACCAATGTTACACTAGGGAAATCACACAATAGTAGGGATGAAATCCACACCTCTTCTAGAATGTGTGACTAGGTGATCTAGGTGGATATTGTTGGCAACTCGCATATACCAGTTGGATCCTCACCATTGTTCTATCAGTTTTTTTTTTTTTAGTTTCCTTAATTGTAGCACAATTTACTATTATTGGCAGCTTTTCGAGTCCTGAACTTCCGGAGCCATTTTGAGGCCCCAAAGAACTTTTTTTAGCAATATTATTTTGGGAGATTTCATTGAAATTACAATTTTAGTTGTAGTCTTCAGAGAGATCTTTCCAACGAGGTATCATGTGCATCAAACGAAGATAATATGACCAAGCTATGACCCCAAGAAGTTGCTGCCCAACATAACGGGGCCCATAAACTCTTGGTGGTACATCTCCTCGGGTTAGGGTTTTATCTTATTGTGCAATAATAAAAAGGCCCTTAAGCCTCATTGTAACTCAATTTAGAAGCATGTATCAGCCACATCTCTTCTTAGAGATAAGCTACCATCACCTGAGTTAGTCTCATTTCCATTCTATTTGTAAGCATATTTCATTATTTGATATTAGTGAAAGGAAATGTTATTTCTACTACATCTTTGTATTTATGGTTATATCTATAATTTGTTGCATTCTTGTTTAGATTCAGATCAGTGGTATCAGAGCGGTCTTTTCTTTCTCCATTGAACTTTACATGTCCCCAACGACGTCGAGATACAAGGAGTTAGGGCTTGAACTAGTCGAAAATAAAAGAAAGATGAAGGAGAAGGCGATCCTATAAAAATATTGCTCAAGGAGGCCCTAAAGAAACAAAGGAATATGATGATAGATAACTTTGCCCATATACTTCAACGATTGCCCACCGATGGCACATCCACATCCAACAACCTCTCTGGAGGCTCCACACCTTTTAAGGTACAAATAAACTTTGACAATCCCATATTTGAAGGCCAAATAGATGTAGACGTTGTAGATAAATGGTTGAATCTGGTAGAAGGATATTTTCCTGTTCTTGATTTTTCGAGCCGAGAAAATATTACCTTTTCTCTTCTCAAAGTTGCCCTCCACGTCAAGGACGAGTGGGAAACCTATTGTGAGTAGAAGGATGAAAGTATGACCTCACTGCTTTTCAGCCACTCCCACTTGGAATTAATTATGGGACGTCATCAACGAACAGTACTAACCTGTTGGGAGATACGAGTACAAATACATAAAGTGGACCACACTGCGGCAGAGCAGGGACCAAGATGTCCCAAAGTTTACCAATGTTTTTCATACCCTTCGCACGAAGTTGGGTATCAAGGATTTTGAGAAACATTTGGTACTCAAGTACCACAACTGCATACATAGATACATCCAGGGTGAGATGGAGTTCTTGGAAATCTTCTCAGCTGGCATGCCCTACCGATACACTATCAAGATTAAGCAGAAGTTTAAACAGAAGAAGCGAGACTTTGGATATGCGAATTTGAAACAAGGGAAATGTGTCCCCAAACCACAGAAGGACAAAGCCAAGGTAGGATGGCCCAAGACCACCCACCAAGGGAACAAGAAAAGGTCAACACAATGAATTCAAAGAAGGGCACGGGAAAGTGGTGTGAATTCCATATGAGCTCCACCCACAACAAAAGTGAGAGTTCGGCCAAGCAGTCACTAGTGGCCAAGTTGAAGGCTTCAAAATCAGATGCATGTTCTGACTTTGAGTCAGAACTTGAAAATGGGAATGACAAAGGGAAGCAGATTATTGATGTGGAACCCGACGCCATCGTCTCCACCAAAAAGATCCAGAAGGAGGAACCTGTAGATCCAGAGGAGGAGGAGCATCTCTTCCACTCCTAGATGTGGGTAAAGGGTTCCTCTCTACAGTTCATTATCGATAGTGGGAGCCAAGAGAACCTCATTTCAGCAGAGGTCATGAAGCGATTGGTCTTACTGAGCACTGCACGCCCACAACTGTACACCACCAAGTGGCTTCACCAAGGATGAGATTTGTGCATGAGCCAACAATGTCACCTTCCATACTATGTCAAGCCCTTCATAGATGAGGTATTACGTGACGTTGCTCCCCTTGATGTTTTTGATGTATTATTAGGCCAACCATACTTATGGAAGAGAAATTTTGTGTATGAGTCAAGGCCTCATGCTGTTATTGTTACATTGGGAAATAAGTTGTACATGATACCAGAGGTAGCACCACCTTCTGCCATCTCTTTGGTTACTGTAAAACAATGCAGTAAGCTCATTTCCAAAAATGGGAAATTTGTTTTCCTGATGATACGCCCTCAAGGAAAGAAAAAGATAGTGGTCATGTCCTCTATATAGGTCCCCTCTGCATGATAATAACAAATGGACAAGGTCGTGGAGGAGTACGAGGACATCTTCACCTCCCTTGCAGGGGTGCCTCTGCACTATCAGGTCAATCACTCCATCAATCTGGCCCCAGGTGTGTCGTTACCTAATGGAAAAATCTATCATTGCTCCATTCTACAGAACAATAAAATCAAGAGGTAAATTCAAGAGTTGCTACAGAAAGGTCACATTTGGCAAAGGTCATCGCCCTGTGGGAGCTTGATCATGTTGGTACAGAAGAAGGATGGGACATGGAGACTCTGTATTGACTATCAGGCACTGAACAAGATCACTTTACGGAATAGGTACCCGATCCCACCAATTGATGACCTTCTGGACCAACTCAAGGGGGTAAAATATTTCAACAAGATCAACTTGAAGTTTGGATATCACCAGGTACCAATCGAAGCCTCCAATGCATGGAATACTACCTTCAAAGCCGATGTGGGTCGTTTTGAATGGTTGGTTATGACTTTCAGGTTAACGAATTCTCTTGCAACCTTCATGAGGTTGATGGATGACATCTTGCGGCCTTTCACCAATTCATTTGTAGTGGTATACTTGGATGGCATCCTGGTATTCAACCAGAGTTGGGAGGAGCACCTCCGCCACATCTGAGAGGTTCTTCAAACACTATGGCAACACAAGCTATGTGCCAGTTTAGAGAAATGCACTTTTGGCATGACCCAGGTTCAGTGTCTCAGATAAATTGTTGTTGAACAAGGGATGCATGTGGATCCAAATAAGATCCAAGTTATTCAAGATTGGCCAGCCCCAACCACTCTGACGAAGCTCTACAGCTTTTTGGGCCTTGCCAATTTCTATCACATGTTCGTTTTGGGGTTCTCTCATAGCACTTGGCCCTTGAGTCAAGTCACCAAGTAAAAATTCTTTTGGTCTGAATCTCAATAGAAGGAATTCACAGAGTTGAAACATTGCCTTTGCTCTACACGAGTGCTTACGTGACCAAAATTGCAACAACCATTTAAGATCGAGACAGATGCCTCTGACTATGCTATTGGGGCATTCCTTACTCAACAGGGTCATCGAGTGGCATATCATAGTTAGACTCTTTCAGACACAGTTTGGAAGTATCCCACTTATGAAAAAGAGATGTATTCCATTGTGAAGACCTACCGATAATGAAAGCATTACATTTTAGGGAAGGAAATGGTCATCCACATAGACCATCGACCCTTGTAGTTCATACAGACATAAAGGAATTTTGCATAATGAACACCATAAAAAGTAGTGCACATATCTGTAACAGTTCCATTTGAATATCAAGTACAAGAAGGGTAGCAAAAATAATGTTTTAGACTATTGCATTGACCACCGATCATGATGTTAACCACCATGCTCAACTCTTGTGGGCACGGGACTTCTGATTGGCCACTTCTCTACAAAAGAAACCAAGAATTTGGCAACACATACCATACACTCTTGGAGGGTCAGCAAGTTCCAAATTTTCACCTCTAGGATGCTCTATTATGCCACCTCAGACACCTTTGAGTTCCTGCAAGTGAACGTGTGAAGATGATTATGGAAGCGCACCACTGTTGGGCCGTTGGGAATTTCGGGGTTGAGAAAATGGTGGCAGTACTATAAAAGTATTTCTATTGGTTAAATGTTTGAAATGATGTCAAGAAGTACATCAGAACCTGCACTACCTGTGCCATTGCCAAATTGACAATCATGAAGCAAGGTCTCTATACTCTGCTGCCTACCCCTAGTCGACCTTGGGAATCCATATCCATGGATTACATGTCAGGACTTCCTTCTACTAAGAATGGAAAAGAATATGTTTTTTTGGTCGTCGATAGATTCTTGAAGATGGCCATTATAATGGCCTGTAAGAAGAGTATCACAGCAGAAGCCACTGCTAAACTCTTCATTGAATGATTGTAGGTACATTTTGGGATCCCATAGTATATCATCTCATATCAGGATAGCAGGTTCCTCAGTACATTTTGGTCCAGTCTCTGGTTGATGTTGGACACCAAGCTCACTAAGTCCACAACTTTCCATCCCCAAACTGATAGCCAGACAAAGGTTGTCAATAGGATGATCATACACATTATGCGCATGTACAACTCAAAGAATACACACACATGGGATGAGAGATTGCCCTATGTCCAACACAGTTACAACTGGGCTGTCCACAACCATTTTTAGGTGAGCTTGGGATTACAACCACTATGTCCCATTGATGTGGTCATAGAATTCAATAGATTATTCTCATATCCATTCCAAAGCTGACAATGCAAATAAATTTATTGAGCACATTCAACACATCTACCAACAAGTCCATGACATATTGGATAAAGCAAATGCTAAGTACAAGCAGTCGCATGACCAGCAATGGGTGCCACACAAGTTTCAGGTGGGTGACAAAGTTTGGCTAAATTTGCAGAAGGAGTGCCTCGCTGGGCCCCACCTTAAGATTTGCTCGCTTCAATATGGGCCATACACCATCACCAAGGTTGTGGAAGATAATTATTTTAAACTCAACATTCCCCCATCCCTTGGTCTGCGCCCAGTGTTCAATTTGGATTTCCTTTGGCTGTACTTTCCACCATTACTAGACACATCCGACATTGCAGAACAATGCACACCAACAGAGTTAAATCCAGACTGCATGGAACAAGTTGCAATTGATCGGATCATGGACATGTAGATCAAAAACAGTTTCTAGTAGAAGATCCAACTATGTTGATTTTTCAAATTCGACCAACTCCTGCACCAAGGAAAATGGCTCACTAAGGACCAAGTTCAACAAACATTTTCTCATCTCATGGAGGAACTCAACACAATGGAGACTATTTCTTCCTGATGGGAGAGGAATGATCAAGGTGGATATTGTTGGCCACCCTCCTATTCCACCTGGACCTTCACCATTGTTTTGTCAATTTTCTTTTTTCAGTTTCCTTAATTATAGCGTAGTTTACTTTTTTTGTAGTTTCTCAGGTACTAAACTTCTGGAGTTGTTTTGAGGCCCTAAACGACTTTTTTTGGAAATATTCATTTGGTTGATTTCATTTAAATGTTACTTATAGTTTTATTTCTGTTAAAGATCTTTCCAACAAGGTATCATGTGCATCAAATGAAGATAATATGACCAAGTTATGACCCCGAGAAGTTGGCTGCCCACTTAACCCCAACGGGGCCCATAAACTCTTGGTGTTACATATCCTTGGGTTAGGGTTTTGGTTGTTTAGGGTTTTCTCTTATTGTTCAATAATAAAAAGGCCCTTGGGCCTCACTGAAACTCAATTCAGAGGCATGTAACTGCCACATCTCTTCTCAGAGATAAGCTACCATCACTCGAGCTAATCTCATTTCCATTCTTTTTGTAAGCATATTTCATTATTTGATATTAATGAAAGGAAGTGTTATTTCTGCTGCATCTTTATATCTATGGTTATATATGTAATTTTTTGCATTCCTATTTAAATTCAAATCACTAGGCATGTAATTGTTTTAGGGATTGAATTTTCCATGCTTAAATGTTTTATCATGAGTGTAGTTATTCCATAGAGGAGTGGTATATTAGTTGGCTTCATTTTGATTTGTATAAATAATTAGAGTGGAAACTAGGGGATTCAATTCCTTGATATAAATAAATTTTAACTAAGTCTTGTACAAGTTTCTACTCTTAATATATAGTGACTCAAGTTTCAACAATCAATAATTTATGCTATGTGTACAAGCCAATGTTTGAAATGTAAGACACACAAATTGGAAACAAAACTCAACTATATACTAAATATTGATCTCATGAATGATGCACATAGTGTACATATTAATACATACAAGAAAGCGTTGAATTAGTTTATGGGTCTTCTTGGACTCTAATAACCAATCACCCTGACACAAACTGACATAAGCCCAATCTTGAGGATGATGAGCACCAATATTGCAACAACAATGATATAGCTCCTGGGGCTACCAACTTTACTTTATCAACCCGGGGTTTGTACAAAATTGGAGGTGACAGTGCTGTATACACAAGTAAATGTGATGGGTCCGCTCATTGTCACTACTAAGCTAGCGATATACCACTAAGGTTTTTCAAGCTAGACTTGTATTGATTGAGAAGAAGCTTGATTACCAATGAGGAAAAGAGAAATATACACTAAGAGCAATATTGTCTATTGCAGTAACGAAAACGACTGAAATCAAATGCTTAAATGCAACATTTTTTTAACTAACTCCTAAGAGGATTTACTTCAAGAGAATGCTAAGTTAACATGTATGCAATCCTACTATCCTAGGCATGCAAATTGAAACATAAAAAATTCTCTTGCCGTGCATGTAACTGAATAAAATAACTCTGTTTTTATTTTTTTCCTTTTTTGTGTGAAAGTGTGAAAGCTAACTTCTTTTGGTGATGTGGTAGGTGGCTTAAGGATGATGGTGAATGGTCATTTTCTAGTTTCCTATGGGATTTTCCCTCACTTTGGCCTCAAAAGAGGCCACTACAGGTCAACCTATAGGATGTCCTAATGCGTTCTACAAGATGTCCTGAATTCCTATAGGATCCCCCGTATTCCTACAGGATACATCCGAGAGAAAAAGGAGGGATGTTGAAGGTGATGTAAGGCTTAGGGAAGGTTAATGGTGTATGGAATGAGGCAAGGGAGTGCTTAGGACTCCTACAAAGCTTAAAACTAGATTTGTGAGATGGCTGGATTTTCTTAACAAGCTTGGAGAATTATTCTTGTGAAATGATGACATTGGTGAGGGTTTTAGTGAAAGAAAGTGATGACCATGGATGGTGATGAGGTTGTTGTTCATGACATCTTTATATACTACTGAAACTCCTGTACTACATCAAACATTGACATTTATCCATAAATGATCCAAACAAGAAGGATTTCAATTAACTAAGGAAAACATAATTTCATGAGCTAGCTACCTATTTCATGCATGGGGAAACTTGCAGAATAATATGAAACCGTGATGAGATCTAAGGTAAAACTGAAGATAGAAGAAATGGAAATCAAATCCCATTCTTGAAAACTAGTAAAATGCTAGCCTAAGTAACAGAAAACTCTAAATTCCATGAGAAACTAGAATTCTATATTTTTGGGGTTGCATAGGAGTTCTTTCCTCAAACCATGATCCTCGAAGGGATGAGTGAGGCCAAATCCAGCTACTGAAAACTTTTTATGTTCCTTTATCTCTTCTAATCTACCGCTAAAGTAAAGCACAAATGGAAGCAATCTAATCAAATCCACAACTACTTGCAATGAAATAATACTAAAGATAATTCAATCGTTAATCTATGAAATCAATCTTAGCATACAGATACAAGAAGAGGAGCCTTTTCTTCTAGGGTTGGGCCCTAACCCAAGAGCTTTAGCCCTCTGAGTCAAATTAGTGCTGGACCAAGGAAATGCTCATTCTCATTATCAAAACAGAAAATTACATAACAATGTCTCCTACAAGTCTTAAACTCGAAGATGA
This sequence comes from Pinus taeda, assembly GCA_000404065.3. Taxonomy (NCBI): domain Eukaryota; kingdom Viridiplantae; phylum Streptophyta; class Pinopsida; order Pinales; family Pinaceae; genus Pinus; species Pinus taeda. Next base: position 68,241 of record APFE031367374.1, read on the forward strand.
CTAGTTTTTTTACAACAAAAGTTTAAATCCTAATGAGGCTTTGGGAATCATTATTTATACAAATGAAGTCTCTAATGACTTCCTTAAATATAGGGAGGCTCAACTCCCAAACTGGAGATAAACTAGCTCTTTAACTTTCACTTGCTCAGTTGCCTTTTGATCTCCATGACTTGGCTGCTTGCACTCTAAGCTAGTGTGATTGATGGAGGAATATTCAAACGAGCGAGGAGTAAATTAGGAGGAGCTACCTCCTACAATATCTCCTCCTTGTCTAATTCAAATTTTTGCCCTTAATTAGCCAAAATTTCCATGATCTTCTCTCAAAAACTTGCAATCACTGCACATTAGTCCACTTGGAATAACATCTCACTTTGAATCATCTCATTAAGAAAAATAAAATGAAAACATGTAAGAAATTATGAGAAGAGTTGATTTAAATAAGCTAGGAGATGCATTAATGTCCATATAGTTACCCAATTATGAGGCTAATCATCCCCCTACTAAAAGTGTTTCTCATCCTCTGAGCAACTCAATCTATATCCATGTCTTTCATTGCTCTAATGGCCTCCTTGACATCCCATGCTTCTGATGTAGTTTCTTCTTCTTGTGCATAGAGTCATTCCTTCGTTTATATCTCCTCCCACTACTTTCTTTCTTCCTCTTCCTTCCTTCCTTCCAACATTCCTAAGAGTAGCAGTGGATTGAGTCTCAAGCCAATCCAATTGACTTTGAGCCTTTGTAGAGCTTGCTTGTACATGGGTGTCGTGTTCAGTGCTTCTCTCATTCTCTGAGGGGAATGGTAATCTCTGATTTTCAAGCTATAGGGCAAAGTGTTCCATCTACTTTGGAAATATTGCATGTTGTCATCCCCTAATAGCTTAAACATGTCCTCAAAGTGTGTGATTTCTTGCTCTTGGGCAGCAAGGTACCTAGGTGAAAGTTGAGGGTCATTTGAAATCAAGTTATGGGTGTTGATGACAACCATTGGATTTGATTGCTTAGCTCTTATCATGAGGGGGTTTGTTTCTTCCCTTGCCATTACTTTCTTCATTTCTGTAGCCCTTGCTTCCTCATGATTCATCCATGATGTCGAAGCCATCAACTGTAAGTCCCCTAATTTTGAATTAGGGTCTCATACATTCAGATCTGTCAATGCTAAGTTATGTAGGTAGAACACAAACATTTTATACCTATCCTCCAATGTGCTTTGATCAAAAAGATTAATGAATTTTCTATAATCATGGAAGGGCATAGTGCCTCTCTGTGCTAAAGTCTTGATTTGGGATTACATCCACTGCTGCTTAAGCTATAATGCATAGCACTTAGTTGGCATCTTGCACTGTATTGCCTCTAAGGATGGATTGGCTATGGATGACAGTTGATTCTCTCTCTCTCGTATCTTTCCCCTTAGCCATGCATTTTCTGCCTCAAATTGAGCTTTCATCATTACCTTTCTATCCCTCAGGCTGATGAGTTCTCTTCCCATCTCATTTACTTTCTCCTCCATGTGTCCTATGCCCTCCACTCCTTTAGACTTGGAAATTTGCATCCATCTATGTGTTTTTGCCCTTTCTTTCTCAAGCTCAAAGGACAATGGGATGCAAAATTTTTGTCAAATGACCCTACCCTCTTCAATGAAGCTATAGTAGGAGTCAAGGTTAGGTTGAGGATTAGGTTCCCTTAGTTGTGGATCCTCCTTCTTTGTTTCTTGTTGCCAACTCCCATCTTTGTCCAATTTCTGAGTTTCCTGTAGGTTTAGTAGAGTTGCTTGTAAGCTTGCCTTTGCTTCCTGTAGGTCCTTCTGTGTATCCTGTAGGAGGCCTTTTCCTTTGGATGAGGCAGATCTAGTGATAGGTCTCCTAACATAAGTGATAGGAGACTTTAGAGAGGCTTGTCCTGATGATCCTTCTCCTTGATTTTTCATAAGAGGAGTTACTTTTCGTGTTGTTTTGGTGAGTCTTCAATGACAATAGGAACCTTGGTGGGAGTTTGAGGTTTCCCTTGCCTTATTCTTGTACTTTTTCTTGTCCTAAATTACAATGGAGTTTGTCTCTATCTCTTCCCTTTTTGTTTGATAGGGGTACTAAGGGAAGTGAGGGTAGTTGTTGCCTCTTTATCAATGGGTTCTGGAGATAACCTGGGTCATTCCTCCCCTTCTTTGTCTTGCATTGTAGGTCCCTCTCTTTTTTCATGTCTTTTGTCTCCTATTTTCCATTTTCCTTCTCATTATTCTCTTTCTTTTCTTCTTCTCCCTCTATTTCCTCACTCTATTCATCAATTTCATCCTTTGCATCTTATTCTATCTCTTCACCACTTTCCTTCTCCTTTTCTTCCTCTTGTATTTCCTCTTCATCCCTCTCTATTTCTTCTTCCTCCTTTTCACTAGCATTGGGGCTCTTATCATATTCAAGGGCTTTTATATACTCCTCTGTCTGCATGTCTCTGAAAGTTTCCCACGTGATAGGGAGTTTGAGGTTTTGGAGGGCATCTTATATGATAAGTCTAATGAACCCATAATGGGTTAATTGTTCATGGTTTCCTTCCTACTCCTTAATGCTCATATCTATCACTGATTGAAGAATAAAATAGGGTATGCTGAGTCTATTTTGAAGAGGTGTCTCTGCTCCAAATCTCATCTCTTGGAGAAGCCTAAAATGGTACCCAAATACCACATTGTACCTACCTCTAAATGATATATACTTTATAAGGTGGCAGCTAATTTTGTTCCAAGGATATGGTAGGCTTGCTATTCTGACTCCATTTTTTTCTTCCATTGCCTCCTCCAATTCTAAAAACAATTTTTCTTTGAAATTTGGGTATTACCCTTACCCTCCTTTCTCCAAGGCACTCCTAAAGCAAGTGTGGTGATCCTCCCTATGATTTTAGTGGTGAGTTCTATAGAGAGGCCTTTCACCACAACAATGGAATGGGTCATAGTAAGTGGAATGAGGGTGAGAGAAAAATCTTTGGATACTTCATCATCATATCCCCTCAATTTTTCAAAGAAACCCATCCAATTGTGCCATGTGAATGTCTCTAGTAAAGGATGGTGTTAATGAACCCTCATTGTGTTGATGGGTTCCCTCTTATTAAATCCTCCTGTCATTTTTCTCTGATGGATAGAGGGTTGTATATGTTTGATACCAAATTTAATGGATGAGCAATTTTAAATGAAAATTTTGTATATACAATTCCCCTAGATTGCAATGTTTTTCAATAAACTAGAAGGCTTTTCTATATTCCTTTCACTTGGAAAATGTGGGAAAGTATAGAGCCTACCTCCTTATCACTGCTTGATGAGGCCAACCTCTATTTTTCCCTTTCAAAACTGCTCACTACCAATCCTATAGGTTTTGTTCTTTATCTTGTAGGATCCTGTAGGATTTCCTGTGGGATCCTGTAGGTGCTCCCATGCTTGAAAAAATGATCGCTACCTTTCCTGTAGACTACTTCGTGGCTAAGAGAAAATTTTCTAGTGTGTAGCCTCAAGAATGTGAATTCCTTTATGCATGAGAATTAACGTTTTATTTCCTCATATGGGTGATTGAGTGGAATTTTGTGCTGGAAGCTGAAGTACGAGTATCCATTTTCGTACCATTGGTCCCACTACCACATCATCATTCTCCTTACCTTGTAATCAATGCCCACTTCGGGCATCTGTAGCTTAACCACTCTCGACTTCATCTCTCCTTTTCCTTGAGTTGACTGTTGCCATGTGTGTAAGGACTAATTGTCTTCTCCTCATTGACAAAGTGAAGGTGGCCAAGTTAATTGACCACCTTTCACTTATAAACCCTCTTTCACAAATTTTACATCTTTGATCATATTATGCTAACATGAGAGTGGAATGAGATACATACCCATGGTAATGATGCTTTGATGTTGTTTATTGGAGAGTGATGTCCTTTTTATGTATTTATTGCATGTGTTTCTCCTCTTTTTTTGTCCTCTGATGTTTTTCCTTGATGTGTAGGTACTGGGTGTTGATGTTGATGATATTGATGTTGTTACTAAGCTCTGGAGGAGCTTATTTTACCTCTGTATCTCGATGTTTGAAGCTGACTACAACCTGTGATTTTTGTTTTGTGGGATATGTTGTTATAGGATTTCATACAGGATTTCCTGTAGCTGCCTCTCCCTCAAAATGTTTTAATCATTTTTCACTTCTGAAGCATGAGGATGGTTGGAATGCGTATAGAAGCGGTCTAGGGATTTGTGAATGAGAGATATAGACTTTAGGTGTTGTCCCCTTATTCTCTATCTTCATCCCTTTTTATCTGTTTTTTTCTTGAAAACTGTAATGTTTCTGAAACTGATTTTATTGGATGAATGCAAGGGTGATCATGGTGGAGAGAAGCATGGTGATGATATCGTGAAGTAGAATTTTAATTTTTTTACATGAGAAGGCCATCCCCTTGCTCTAGGTTTACTTCTTTTGGGATTCCCAAGCCATTGCAATTCCTACAGGATCATTCTTTAGGTTTCCAAGGAATCCTTTAGATTTACAGGGAATCCTGTAGAAAACACAAAACCCTTGCAAATTAAGCTAAATGAGTATAAAAATGGAGGGACTGATGGAATGATGAAGGATAATGAATGGAGAAATAAAAACATAACTGTATAGGTCCCTTTTGATCCTCTCTTGTTGCTCTGATCCTCCTCCTGCTGACCTGCAAACATTATTTTCAAAATTTTCTTTTCGCTCTTTTTTATTTTTTATTTTTCTTTTTGAAAGCTACTAGTCTACCTCGAGGAGGTTTTAATCCTAGATGCTTTCTATGGGTGCCTAAAAATAGGTTTTCACATAGAGATCTTTTTATTTCACTTTTATTTGTTTTGATACCATTGGGCCGCCTCAAGAGGTTTTCAACCCAACAGTGGGACTAAGGTGCCTCATGGAGGTATTCACATGAGTCTCCTTATTTATTTATTTATTTTATTCAATGAATTGATGAGGTAGAAGGCGGGACTTGCTCCAAAACTATCATTGTTTTGCTGATGCCATCAATGAATTCTTGGTTTGACAATGACTTCTTATAAACCTTTAATTTGTGCCCATTAACAAGTAAAGGAATAGCCTCTGCATCAATGGTTCTAGTCTACATTGAACCATTATCATGACATTTCCCTATGACATAAGGCCCTAATGATCTAGTCCTTAACTTTCCTTTAAAATATTTGTATGTGGAATCATACAACAAAGACCAATCACCTTCTTGAAATTGCTTGTCCTTGATGTTCTTCTCATGCTAGATCTTCCTCTGAATTTGAGTCACCTCTATGTTCAGGAGGGATTGCATTCTAAACTCATCTAACCCATTCAATTAGAGAAATCTCTCTTTTTGTGCACTGCTAAGATCGAGATCTAGTTGGGTTACTGTCCTCAATGTATTGTACTCAAATTCAATGGATAGCAAGACCTTCTTCCCATAGACTAACTCGTCGACAGTGAATCCAGTGGTGGTCTTCCAGGTGGTATTGTAGGCCCAAGTGGCATCAATTGATCTATCTGCCCAATCTTTTCTACTTCTGCTAACCACTTTGGTTAGAATGCCCTCCAATGCTTTGTTGGTCACCTCCACTTGCGCATTAGCTTGTGGGTGGTAAGGAGTGGATGTTCTATGCTTGATCTTGTGCTGTCTTAACATGTCTTCAATCATGTTAGATGTAAATTGGCTGCCTTGATCAATGACCAGTTCTCTAGGGTACCCAAACTTATAAAATATATTTTCCCTTAAGAACTTAGTCACCTTCTCCTCTGTTGTTGTTTTGATCACCTTGGATTCAGCCCACTTGGTCAAATAATCAGTGCACACAATGATGTACTGCATTTTTCCTAGATGGAGGGTCAATAGGTCCAATGGAATCCATGCCCCACTTGTCAAATGGCTTGAAAGTCACTTGAGGTTGTAGAGGCATTTCATCCCTTGGAGTAGGCTTTCCCATTCTTTGGCACCGATAAGAATGACTAGTATACCTTCTCACATTCTAATGAAGAGTGGGCCAACAATAACCAGCTTGTAATACCTTGAATTTTTTCCTCTTGGCTACAAAGTGACCTCCACAAGGCCCATCATGACAGGTCAGAAGGATGTCAAAGACTTCCTCTTCCCTGACACATCTTCTCAAAATTTGATCCAGGCCTAGTTTGAAAAGGTTTCCCCCAATCCAAGTTAATGGGATGGTCTTCCTCACAATCTTGATTTTCTATTTGGAGGACAAATTTAGTGAGAACTGTGCAGACACCAAGTAGGTTGCTATGTTAGCAAACCATGGAGGGAGAACTGAAATGATGAACTGATCATCAACCATTTCTTTCTCCCCTACAGACAAAGTTAACCTGGATAAAAAATTTGCAACATTCTCCTTTCCAGGGTTATCAACAATAGTTAGATGAAAATATTGTAATAAAATTAACCATCTATTAATCTGGGCATTAACATCAGGTTTATTAATCAAATATTTAATTGCAATATGGTCAGTATGTACAAATTTTTTGTAACCTATATTGCAATGCCTAAATTTGTTCAATGAATGCACAACAACTAGGAGCTCCTTTTCGGTCACTGTGTAGTTCAGTTCAGCCTTTGACAGATTCTTACTGATGAAGTAAATGGCATAATGTAACTTGTCATATATCTGGACTAGAGCTACTCCTATGGATTTTTGAGAGGCATCAACATGTATATGAAAAGGAAGGGCCCAATTTGAGCCTTGGAGAATAGGTGCAGTGGTCAACTTGTCCTTCAGGTTGTCGAGGACGTATTGACAACTTTTTGACCATACAAATTTAGAGTTTTTGGCCAACAACCCAAATAAAGGAGAAGCTAACTTGCTGAAGTATTTTATAAGCCTCTGATAGTATCCAACTAAACCTATAAAAATTCTAACATTTCTCTATTTTTGCAGAGGTGGGACCCTTTGGATGATGGTTGTTTTGTTTGGGTCCACCTGTAGTCCTTGCGAGGATATTGAATGACCTAGAACAGTCCCTGTAGTCATCAATAATTCACATTTTTGGGGATTAAGGGATAGGTTCATTTCAATGTATTTGTTCATCATGTTACCTAAGTTGGATAGAGCCTCTTGGAAATTAGACCCATAGGGTGAAAAATGATCCTTATAAATTTCTACTCAATCATGGACTAGCTCGGCAAAGATACTCAGGACTTCTCTCTGGAAAGTGGTAGGGGCATTGCATAGGAAAAAAGGAAGGACCCTATAGGTGAAAGTACCCCAAGGACAAGTGAAGGTGGTTTTATCTTGGTCTTATGGGATGATTTCGATTTGATTGTACCCACTGAACCCATCTAGGAAATAGAAAAACTTTTTCCCTGCCGGGCCATATGGCACATGGTCAATGAAAGGTATAGGGAAATGGTCCTTATTTGTTTCTTTGTTTAACTCTCTATAATCAACAAAAATCATCCACTTCCCATTTTTCTTTGGAACCAACACTAATGGAGAGACCCACTCACTATCTGAGATAGGGTAAATAAATCCTAAATCTAGGAATTTTTGCAGTTCTTCTTTGATTATATCCTTGAGATATGGATTCATTTTCCTTTGGGGTTGTCGGACTAGTTTGAAAGCTTCTTTGATATAAATGAGGTGAGTACACACCAAGGGGTGCACTCCCTTCATTTCCTTGTAACTCCAAGAAAAGGCATCCAGATGTTCCTTTAGCATGTTGCACAACTTCTCTTCTTGGTGTACAGAAAGAGATGGGTTGTTTTTCAAAGTTCTCTCATGGCCAAATTATATGGTTTTGACATGGCTAGGGTTCTAAATAGCTAATCCTAGATCAATCTAATGGTTATTCTATGTTTCCTTTACAGCTTCCTCTAAGGACAATGTGTCGGTAGTTGGACTTTGGAGTATGTGTTCAATCAAATCATCTTCATCCGGTGGTCCTCCTCCCATGGTTGTTTATGAGGTATAGAGTTGGGTTGAGTAGTATTCATCTTCTTCCTCCTCTTCCAACAATAAAGTTAAGTAATGTTATAGAGATGGCTGAGCAGGAGGGTACAACACTAACTATTTAGAGATATGCCCATTTTTTATAGTCATATTTCTAGCCCTATAGCTAATGTAGGCATCGGTAGTGGCTAACCAGGGCCTCCCAAGGATAAGAGGGTAACCAATAAGCTTCGCCTTAGGCCAGAGAACTAGGAAATCTATAGGGTTCTCCCAAGAGTCAATGGAGACCATCACATCCTCTATAATCCCCTCAGGGGTCACTATGGAATGGTTTGCAATTTGCAAGACTGTTATGGTCTTTTTCAATGAACCTTGGAGATTGAGCTTGAGCATGGTGTCCTTAGTCATCACATTAATGACACCCCCAAGATCAATCAAAGTGTGTGGGAGAATGGTGCCATTGGTGTGCACATCTACTACAAGGCTTCTAGGGTCCAAATACTTTTGAAAAATTACCTGCCCCAGTATTAAGTCGAACATTTGTCCAATGACATTAATGGTATGGGTGTCTCTTTTTCACCTCCTTGGATGTTTGAAGAACTTTTTCTTAATCAACTTGTTGTAAATAGGTACATCCTTTATGGCATGGAGATGTGGAATTTTGACATATAGATTTTTAAATTCACCTAGAAGTTCATTCTCTTCTGGGGTAGGTTGGACTGGATGGGTTAATCTGTCAGGAAAAGGTGGAGCATCTACTTTAGGCATGCTTTCCTCTCTTTCCCCCTCACTCTCCCTAGACAGAGGTGGAGGTTGGTTATCCAGGAGTACTCTCCTAGATCTTAGGTTGATTTCCTAAATCTCAATAGTATAAGGAGGATAGGATGTCTCTCCATTGTATACTTGTTGTTCTTGTCTGCTATTCGGGTTTGGATTTGGTTGGGTAGGTATCTGGGGTTGTTTAGATGGAGTAGGGTGTAAAATATATGGTTGAGTAGGTGGTGAAGGTAATGCAAATGGAGAATTGTTGTATGGGGGCCTCGACCCCTAGGGTGATGCGTTCCACTAAGGTTCTGGCGGAGAATATGGATGAAATGACTAGCTGGTTGACTAGGAATGGTATTGAGGTGCAAAGGACTAAGGAGGAGGTGTAGAACAGGAAGGATGAGAAGGGGGGCCCTAAGAGGGAATGGATGTGGTCTGGTTGGGATTGTAATAGGCATGGGATGACCCTTGCATTCCCTACTGGTATGGCCGAGGCCCATGAGTTCTCCTTTCATTTATGTAACACAGTTGTTCAGTCACCCCTTTAGTTCCTTGATACACAACTTTTAGTCCTGGTAGATAAGGGAACTTGTCTGTGGAGTGGTTTTCTTCATAGACCAAGGAGACTTCAATCATATTCAATGGACATCGATTCCTCGGGTGCCTCCTTATGCATCTAGGGTAGAAAATGGCCAAGTCTCTCTTTGCATCCTCCTCCTTTCTCTTGATGTGCATAACGTCCATCTGTAGGGAAAGGGTTTGTAGCATCTCACTCTTGAAATATTCCAGCATATTTCCAATTTCACCCTTGATGGATATATTGGAAGAGGATGGACTTACCATAGATTCACTACCCTACCCTTTTTCCTAGCTTCCCTAGAATGGCTCCTAAAGACAGTCTTGATATATTCATAGGGTACTTGGCAGATGTCCCCTCCTACTAGTAGGTTTGGGGTATCCAGAAGATAATCCGTTACCCCTCTAAGTAGGACTAGCTTCAGTGACTTAGGATCAAGTCTTCACTTGGCCCTTTTGTAGCTATCATGAAATCTTTCTTCATAATCCTCTAGGGATTCATCATGCCCTAAGGTCATCCTAAAAAATTGGTCTTTAGTGTCTTTGGACCCGCAATAGTGTCGATACTTGCTGTGGAAGGCTTGCTACATATGAGCGCAATTTGTGATGTTATCCTCAGGTAAACCCATGAACCATTGTCAACTTGCATCCTTGAGAGTGGATGGGAATAGTTTCAACTTCTGTTCATCATTGGTGTAATCATAGGTTTCGAATATGACAAAAAACTCAAACAAGAAAGTGTCTGGATCTTCGGAGGTTAGGCCATGGGAATGAAGAAGAGAAGAGGAGTTTATGTTCTTCATTTTGGTATCTCCATTAGTTTCTATGATGGGAAAGGCACCTTCAATTCTCTCTCTATTTCCTCTGTCATTTCTATTTCCATCCATTGGATCAATTGGAATGGGTTCTTCTTATTCTTCTCCTCCTATAGGCTCTTCAAATATCTCTGGTTTTTCACCTAAGAATTCCTCGAATTCACAACCATCAAAGAAGAGGGAAGGTTGGTTGTTTTAAGTGGTGGGGGTATTTGGCAGAAATTTTCCTATGTTATCCCTATTCCTACGAGGCATGAAAGAAGTGTTTTTGTTTGGTTTTGTGGTTTTTTTCAAGTTTTGAGAATAATTGTAGAAATGAAATTACAAACTAAATGGAAACTAATTGACTAAATGAAAGCTAACTATTTGAATGAAATATCACTTGCAGAATGGAAAATTAGTCAAAGAATGCATAACACAAAAGAAACCAAACTAAATTACTTTTGCAAAAATGAAGCTAATAACAGAATGTTAGGGACAAGAAATGGAAGAAAGAAAGCAAAAATCACATATTGCTCAGACATCTCCCTGACAACAATGCCAAAAAGTGATGAGCACCAGTATTGTAGTAAGAATTCTGCAACTCCTAGGGCTACCAAATTTACTTTATCAACCCCGGTTCGTACAAACTTGGAGGTGGCAGTGTTGTATACATACGTAAATGTCATGGGTTTGCTCTTTGTCACTGCTAAGATGGAAATAAACCATTAATATTTTTCAAACTAGATTTCTATGGATTCAGAAGAAGCTTGATTACCAATAAGGAAAAGATAAATCTACACTAAGGAAATATTATCTAATGTAGTAAGGAATATGACTGAAATCAAATGCTTAAACACACCATTTTTCTAAGTTACTACTAAGAGGCTTTGCTTCAAAAGAATTATAAGTTAACATGTATGAAATCCTACTATCCTAGGCATGCAAATTGAAACATTGAACATTCTACTGTTGTGCATGTAAATGAATAAAATAACTTTGTTTTTCTTTTTCTCCTTTTTTGTGTGAAGGTGTGACAAATAAATTATTTTGGTGATTTAGTAGGTGGCTTAAGGATGATGGTGAATGGTCAAAAGGCTTGGGAGACAAGTAGGGGCCCTTTTCTAGCTTCCTAGGGACCTTTTCCTCAATTAGGCCTCAAAATAGGCCACTACGAGTCAACCTACAGGATGTCCTAATGTGATCTATAGGATGTTTTGAATTCCTACAGGATCCCCTGTATTCCTATAGGATATAGCCGAGAGAAAAAGGAGGGATGTTGAAGGTTATGTGAGGCTTAGGGAAGGTGGATGGTGGACAAAATGAGGAAAGGGAGTGCTTAGGACTCCTGCAAAGCTCAAAACTAGAGTTGTGAGATGGCTAGATTTTCTCAACAAGCTGAGAAGTATTATTGTGAAATGATGAAATTGGTGAGGGTTTTAGTGAAAGAAAGTGATGACCATGGATGGATGAAGCTGCGATGAGGTTGCTGATCATGACATCTCTATGTACTGCTAAAGCTCCTACACTGCATCAAACATTGACATTTATCCAGAAATCATGTAAACAAGAAGGATTTCAATTAACTAAGGAAAACACAATTTCATGAGCTAACTGCCTATTTCATGCATGGGAAAACTTGCAGAATAATATGAAACCTTGATGATATCTAAGGTAAAATTAAGGATAACAGAAATGGAAATCAAATCCTATTCTTTAAAACTAGTAAAATGTTGACTTAAGTAATAGAAAAACCTAAATTCCATGAGAAACTAGAATTTTGTCTTTTTGGGGTTGCATAGGAGTTCTTTCCTCAAACCATGATCCTTGAAGGGAGGAGTGAGGCAAAATCCACCTACTGACATATTTTTGATGTTCCTTTACCTCTTCTAAGCTATTGCTAAAGTAAATCACAAATGGAAGCAAACTAATCAAATTCATAGCTACTTGCAATGAAATAATACTAAAAACAATTCAATCGTTAATCTATGAAATCAATCTAAGCATATTGTTACAAGAAGAGGAGCCTTTACTGCTAGGGTTTATAATAGCCCTGAAATAAAAACATGTAATTAATTATATCAATCATGCGATTTATAATCAACACATAATTTATCAACTAATTAACATCAAATTTCAAAAGTATGAGTAGAGACAACTTACTTGTGGTGATGATCTTTCTCACTCATGATTTTTGGGTTGAACACTCGTTTAATTTTTCTAACTGCAACAAAGTCTTTGGGACGACTCTCCACCCAACCATAGGCTGAATTGCACAAAATCTTGCTACAACTGGCCACCCCCGAGCCCACAATCAACGTACTACTTTTAGGGAATCCTTTGTCTCACAACACTATTCTCCCAAGAGAATGGATGATGGAATCATGGAATCATGGAATGCCTCTCATCTTCCTCACCATCTATTAAATAGAGCAAACATTGGAAGAGAAACAACATGCACACACTCCATGTGTCAACATGCAACTTTACTGCTTTCTTGTTTTATTTCTTTTGTTTTTACTTTCTGATAGCTTTACTGATTTTTACTGCTTTCTTGTTTTCTTTCTTTTGTTTTTAATTTTTGATAGCTTTACTCATTTTTACTATTTTTATATTTTATTTTTATTTATATTTATTAAAGCTTTAGTATTGTTATTATTATTTTTATTATTATTTATTATTATTTTACTATTACTATTTTTTTTTTATTGTTTTATTATTTATTTTCTTGTATTTTAATATCACATTATATTATTTATTATTTATTATTTATTATTAAGGGACATTACATACTCCCCCACTTTAAGGAACTTCGTCCTGAACTTAAGTTGAATTATTTAACATATTATTTTGTTATTTATTACTTCATGTTCACCGACACCCTCTGCTGAACTAGTATAACCAGCAGTCATTGAAAGTTTCACAACACCGGGGAAAATCGCATGGAATCTTTGTCCTTTTTCCCACTTTTGGAACCAGGCATAAGCCTCCTTGGTCTGTATCCTAGTCCAACGCTAGCCCCAACACGCATGCCTGACTTAGACCTCGTCTGCCCCAAGGCAGCTATCCGGTACGACACTTAATGACTCTGGGCATATCGCAAGGCTAGCCCACTCCCTCCACAACTACTAAGGTACATAGACCCAAGAATCGAAGACCTTACACCCCCACCAGACTTCGACATCCTAATCCAGTAACAGGCACCTAGCCTAGAACATTAGGCACTTGGCCTCCTCAAGATGGTCCCATAGCCCTTCAAGAGCTATCCATCAAGAGCTACACAAGGCCAAGGAACCACTGGCATATGCAGTGTTGATTGAGTTTTTCCCGAGTGCATATGGTGTTGCATATTCTCCCTTGCAAGTATGGGGTCCTACAAGATCATCAAATAAACCAACCCTTTCGGCCTATTTGTGATTTCTTGTCAATCACCACATCTCAACATGTAACCAATGCATTAGCTATACCATCATCGTATCATAGAAAATAATCCACATGCCAAGTCTTGTATGTCATCATGAGAACATTCATCATTGTTAATCGTAACATTATGAATAATAATGAATTGCATGCTTATGCATGTCATAAATTTGTATGCAACTATGACATGCTTCACCTCATGAAATACCATCATAAGTTATAACATCAACATATTTGCATTGAAGACATATCATGACTTCACATAATAAATGAACCACATGTCAATAAACTTCATATTATAACATCATAATTCCTATGCCACGTTATGCATATCATATCCATCATGAGTATTCAACATTAAATACCTATCATCACGTAGTAAATGAATATGTCAATATACCTCGACATGACCTCATAATGCCTATGCATATCATCATCATCATAAGGATACATCATCACTATTAGAACCACATGTGCATCATTATCCTCCTACAATTATATCACGAAACCTCATGTAACATTATACTCAACATCATAACAATTAATTAAACTAAACTGAAATCATAGTGTATGATTTAGATGTATCATAAAGTTTAAACAATGAAACATGATTTAGATGCTAAAAGTATATGTCTTAGCTAAGTAAGCACTCCTAATTAGTTCACCACACATTTTAATCAAGTAAATAAGGAAAGTAATCATTAAAAATAACATTTGCATCTTCCCAGGTAGCTGACTCTAGGCTATTTTAGTGCCACTGGACCTTGACTTGCTAAAACTCATGATTCCTAAGTTAACAAACCCGATGGTCCAGTATACAGAATGGTTTGACTGGAAGGACTCCCTCCTTGGAAATTCGCGTACTCCAAAACGGTGGCTTAATGCTCATCCTGACGATGGTTTACAATGGTATGAATTTGATGTTGGATCTGTGGTTTTTTTCTTTTTCTTGATGTCCTTGCTATCTCAACCCAACTTGATACTTTGGATAATCCATTTTATAATGTGGACTGTAGATTTTAACCTTTACAGAAATTACCTGCATACGAATTCTAAATCATAGGAAAAATAAAAAATGCGAGAGCATCGCACATAAAACACATATACACAGAGATTTCCCACTGGATCCCAAAACCGAGACTACCAGCTTGATTTTTCATTATGTTCCTTTCATTGTCACAATACATATTTATACGTGCCGAAGCATCCAATACCATAGACCAAAAAACCATTGTGTCCAAAACCATGGACCGAAAACCATCGCGTCCAAAAAACATGTGCGAAAATCATGCACAAAAACATAGGTGGGTCCGCCCAACCTAACATAGGGTCCAATACCAAAATTTTCTAAGGCGCTTCCCCGAACCCCATAAGGTGGGGTTACGGGTACCCCTCAAACCCCCTGTTAACTATGTGGAAAGAACATAACACAACCCAACAATCTACCACTTCTTGTTTTCTTTCCACAGGGGGCCACAAGAGAGCTTAGCCATTTTTCCAGCCCTGAAACACCCATTGTTTCTCTACACCAAGAGAGCTTCTCAGAGCTAACAGATTTTGTCAATGCATTTGCAGTATTCTTCAAAGTGTCCACCTTTACCAGCAACACCTTTTTGTCTTCTATCATATCCCTCACAAAGTGATACTGAACATCAATGTTCTTCGTCTTTGAATGATAAGCAGGGTTCTTTGCCAAGAAAATTGCACTTTGGCTGTCACAGTCTATCCTTATAGCTCCCTGTACTAACCCCATACTTGAACACAATCTCTACAACCAAACTGCTTCCTTGCTTGCATGAGTGGCTGCCATGTATTCTGCCTCTGTAGTTGATAGTGCCACTACAAATTGTTTCTTACTCATCCAACTGACTGCACCTCCAAACCGGTTAAACACATACCCACTTGTAGATCTTCTATGATCCATATCTCCAGCCCAATCTGCATCAACAAAGCCAAGAATATCCAACACTCTATCCAATCCTGGTCTTCCTTGGTAGCACAAACCATAATTACTAGTTCCACGCAAATACGTGAAAACCCACTTCACTGTTGTCCAGTGCTCCTTCCCTGCTTTTGACATAAACCTGCTCAATACTCCCACTGCATGTGCAATGTCTGGTCTAGTACAGACCATTGCATACATCAAGCTACCGACTGCACTTGCATATGGAACACGGACATGTCCTCTTCCTCTTCTTGTGTCTTGGACACTGTTCAGCAGATAACCTCACACCTACAGGAATAGGAACCTTCACCGGTTTACTCTGCATATTAAACCTCTGCAATATTGTCTCGACATACTTCCTCTGGTTTAACCAGAGCTTACTCTTTGCCCAATCTCTTTAATTTCCATGCCCAAAATATAGTTTGCAGCACCGAGATCTTTCATGTCGAATTTGGAGGACAATTGGGTCTTCAAATCCTGGATAATTTCTTTGTCATTTCTAACCAGCAACATATCATCCACATACAAGACCAGATAAATAACATGGTCACCAATTAATTTAAAATACACACAATGATCTGCTTTGCTTCTGGTGAAGCGAAGTCCCCGTATAAATGTATCAAATTTCTGATACCACATCCTTGGTGACTGTTTTAACCCATACAGAGACTTCTTTAACTTGCATACCAGTTCTTTCTTAACCTTCACCGCAAAGCCTTCAGGTTGCTTCATGTAGATTTCCTCTTCCAAATCCCCGTGAAGAAATGTTGTCTTCACATCCATCTGTTCTACCTGAAAATCAAAAGCAGCAGCAACAGATAAAAGTAATCTAATAGAAGTTACCTTGGCAACAGGAGAAAAAATATCACCAAAATCAATTCCCGGCACCTAGGAATAACCTTTTGCTACCAACTGAGCTTTGTATTTCTCCACGTTCCCTTCTGCATTTGTCTTCTTCTTGAACACCCATTTGCTGCCAATGGGTTTCCTTCCAGCCGGCAACTCCACCAGATCCCAAGCCTCATTTTTGTGCAAAGATGCCATTTCATCAACCATGGCCTCTTCCAGAGTTTTCCATCCTCTGAATCCACTACTTCCTTCACAGTTCTGGGATCATCATCAATAACAAACAAAGCAAAATTTGAACAGAAAGCAGATGGAGCTATACCTTTATGAGTTGCCTTTTTCACGAACTGACTTTCTCACAGCCGAAAGTCTGTGGGGCTCTTCATCTTTTGATTCCTCCTCTATCTACAGAGTCTGATTCTTCCTCCTTTAGTTCAAACTATATCTTCCACAGGTTCCTTTGGTTGGACTTCATGTTTAATAACATCTTTCACCTCTCTGAGCACCACATCTCGGCTATACACAACCTTCCTTGTTACTGGGTTCCAAAGCTTATAACCCTTTAAACCATCCTTATACCCAATAAAGATGCACTTTTTTAGATTTACTATCCAACTTGGTTTGTTTCTCCTTTGGAACATGTACATATGCATCACATCCAAATACCCTCAGATGTGAAAGAGAGGGTTTCTTACCAGTCCATACTTCTTGTGGAGTCCTATCCTCCAACGCTGGTGAAGGTGACCTGTTGACCAAGTAACATGCAGTATCCACCGCCTCTGCCCAGAATTCCTGTCCTAACCCGGCACCACTAAGCATGCTTCTTGCCCTTTCCATCAACGTCTTGTTCATTCTTTCTGCGACTCCATTTTGCTGAGGTTTATATGGAGTAGTCTTCTGCCGTGCTATACCACACTTCTTACAGAATTCTTCAAATTCCCTACTATAGAATTCTCCACCATTATCTGTCCTCAGCACCTTTATCTTCTTCTCTGTCTGATTTTCCACCAGAGCCTTAAATTCTTTAAACTTGTCAAAGACTTCAGATTTCTTC
>APFE031367374.1:86714-100761 GCA_000404065.3 Pinus taeda
CAATATGTCCAAGCCTTTGATGCCACAGCATGGTCTTCTCTCCAGAGATCACTAGATTTTCTGCTCCATTTTCAGGAACCATAGAACTATTGCACTCGTCAACAACAGTGCTACCTTGTAGCTCGTACAGAGTTCCAATTCGAACTCCCCGCATTAATACCAGTTCTCCTTGAACCATTTTGCAGGTATCCTTCTCGAACACTGTCTTTACACCTGCATCATTCAACTTGCTTACAGAAATCAGATTTCTGGCCAATGCAGGTGTTAGCCTCCTCCTGCAGCAGGTTACTCATATTTCATGATTGACATTTTTATAGGCCAAATATGTCATACTTTACATCCTGAAATGCTCCATATTTGCTAAGAGTCACTAGAGAAAGAGGCCATGAGAGTGTGCTTCTCAGAGTGCAACTTCTGCATTCCAATTTTGAAGAATTATTTCATGCTTGTAGAATTTTCAGCTAAAGGGAGGTCCAAACAGCTTAATCTTGGTCTCCCTAGGTTTCAATTTCATGTTTTAAACTATAGAGAATAAATGATCTATCCAAACAGCTTAATCTTGGCATATTCTTAGATAGGTAAAGAATCAAAGGAGCCCAACTGCTTAATCTGGGCCCTTGGAAGAAATAAGGGTAGCTTTTAGATAGGATGATAGAAAAAGAAAAGGTTGAAAAGCTGGGTCTGCAATTCTAAGTGCATCCAAACCAAAAAGAAGAAAAAATGTTAGGTAAGTAGGCTGGGTAGGTAATTCTGAGGTTGCAAAATGGTGATTTGTGGTCAACTCCATATTTTCAAGTGTTATATTTATCCAGATCACAGTTAGCAGGGAGTTCCCATCTGAAGGACTTCAAACAAGGCATTACTAACTTCCCCTTCCTCCTCTTCCCTAAATCAATTACTAACTTCCCCTAAAGAGGTCAAGATCTGCTTGATATCTCTTAGTTTCATCATTTTCATGTCATTTGCCTTGATAAAGGTATGCTTTATCCAAGGAGGGTACATATTTTCTCTGCAAAGTTCTATCTCCCCTTTGAAGCCTAAGACCCCTGAAACTTAGCGCTTTTTTGTCATTTTCATATTAACTCCTAACATTATTATGTAAATCCCTACCTATTTCCCTTCCCCCTATCAGAACTATGGTAATAATTCCCCTATGTAAATATCCCCTTCCTCTGGTTGAAACATAACCATAAGTATCTCCTGGGAATTACTAAGTCACCTGGACCTTAGTAAGAACCCTCATCCCCACATAAATTTCCCCTCTGAGGTGCTTGGACTCCTTCCAAAACACAAAAACCCCCCTTCAAATGCATTCACAAACCCCCGCGCATTTCATTTTTGGAATTTATTAATAGTTGATTAATAAATAAGCAATGCGCCAAACACATTACACCATTTTCTAAAGTTTGAAACCCACCCACGGCCGCAAATATTAAAATTTATCGTGCGCGCACCTTAACTAAACCCCATGCATCTTCTCCTCCCGACCACCATCGGATCAGCCCTCCCAGATTTGATGGCTCTCATGCATATTGAGCGCCCTCTTGTGAGTGTTCTTTAGCACCCGATGTCCGACGGTTTTACCGACGTACACTGGGACAGCTGGCGACATCCCATTGCATCGGGCCGCCCCTGACAAAAACCACCTCCGTACCAAAGGCGGTCCGATGCATACCAAAACCGCCCTCCCCTTGCTTAACAGGAGCGCCGAGTCACCCCACCACATCGCCTCCACCTCACCCCTTCCTACCTGCACCTGGCTCACATCACCCTGCCACCGTGTCCCGCCATGTCATCACCCTGCCGTACTGCCACGTCACCCTATTGACGTCAGCATGCTGACTTCACATCCGTACAGGGGGTCCCACTGCTGACGTCATGCTAACATTACCCGATGTATCGCTGACGTCATGCTGATGTCAGCAGCTGAAAAAGGAAATGCGCAAGCGCAAAATATCAAGCTTCAGAGCCCTGAATCAAAATTCTGAGGCAGTTTTCGATGCGCGTTGAGCGCTAATCGCGCATCGCTATAGGAAATAGGTCATATTGGAGAATATTTAGGGAATCTTTTGATTCCTCGGCGAATTTTGCACCGAAAAGGGCCGAAAAGGCCCGATTTTGCAGTTTTGAACACATCAGAAGACAGAGAGAGACCCGATTCAGAGGTTAAAGAATATCAGAGCAAATATGCAGCCAAGAACCATGTCAAAGAGTATCAATGTAGTAGCAAAGTGTATCAGCGGAGATCTTCTCATGGCTCGAGGCAAATGAAGCATTAAAAAGAAACCTTGAAAGTCAGGAAGCAGTTAAGGAACCATTCAAAGCTCACCAGCACAATTGACTGCACATTAAAACTCACATCAGATCAGTGGACCAGAACTCAATGTACAGTTATTACAGAACCACTGCACCAAGTCACAGAGGGCACCCCATCAAACTCACTTTTAATCCAGCTACCTCTGGCGCAGCCCAAAAAGACTTACTTGCATTTAATTCCAGCACAAGTTAGGTTTCAAAAAGCTTTTTCTTGCAGACCTATTTAGGTCAGTTGTAATAAATACTTTTAGATATTTTACCTATATATACCACCCTAAAAAATGTAGTAAGGGTTGGTTGGTTGATCTTTATTAGTTTGATATTTTGTTTGAGCAGAGACTCGCACTGTAAATGTGATAATTTCTATAATCGAAGACTGTTGAAATGCATGGGTTCTGAAAACTGTCTGCTGTGTCCAATTGGCCAAAGAGTGGTTGTAGAATTCTCATGCTTCTACATGGCTCAATAAGTGTTCCTTAACTCTGTTTTAGTTTTTCTTCATGTTTGTTTTACCATCTCTGTTACACCATCTGAATTTACAGAAAAGAAGAATAGCTTAGGATTTGCTTGGCAGCACCCTATGCTCAATTTTTGTGATTTCTGTATGCTTTCATCAGGAATAGTTATGAATATGCATACTTAAATGATCATGTTTACACTATCTCTTTCATATATGAATGATTAGTTAGGAATTCTTAATTGCTCCTAGATAATCATACATTCATTTCCCTTCTCTGTTAGTTGATGAAAGATTCTTAATTGCCTTTCGTCTCTGACTTCCATCCCATCTTTTCAGAAATTGGTATTGTTTCATGTATAGCTATCCCGCTCTATAATCCTCTTGTGACCAAGAAAACGCAACAGCAAACCTCAATCCATGACTCCATGCCCAATGGTTTGAAACTTATCACACTAACCCTTGCCTCTCTGCTTTGGAATTATCTTCCTGACATCTACCTTCCACCCAAACACCAACAAAACCCACTGAATCCAATAGCTAGCCTAAAATCATCATCAACAAAGCTAAATCATTAAGAGAGAGCCCTCTCTGATTGCAGGTGGGCTAGAACCTGCAATCCAAAGATTGGTTTGTGGTTACCTAGGCCGTATCCCTTCAGGAGCTTAGGGAGAACCTGAGTGATAACATAATGGCGACTCCACTGGGGACTTTCTCAAATAATCTCACAAAACCAGTCCGAAGCTCCACAAAGGAAGAAACCGACCTTTAAAAAATCCGGTTGACCTGTGTTCTTAGAAAAATTCCCAAAAAAAAAAAAAAACAAGTTAGAAGTTGGCTCCCAAGAAACATTTGCGTCATACAAGATCAAATCCTGATCCAAATCCCCTAGCTATTTTTGAAAACCCCAATATAATCCCCAAAATCCTTAGGAAACAAAAGCAGCAAGAAGATTTTGCTGATACTACTGATACTATTCCCGAGACACTTCAGCCTAGTAGTTTTTCAACCCCTGTTAAAGTTTTGTTCCGTTCAAACCCTTCTTCCCCGTGTTCATCATCCATTTCCCCAACCACTGTGTCCACACCTCCATTTACTGCAAATACTACCACCACTACTCCTATTATCCCAACTACTCCAGTCATTCCACTTATCCCCGTTGTTCCCCTTATCCCCGTTAATATGGCTAATAGATATGAGCCCTTACAATTGCCTGCTAATCACGGGGCTATGCCTCAGGATTATCAGACAAAAATTACCTATTTTGATGGCACAAATTCCTGCACAACCCTACAGTATACAAAGAAAATGCAAGATTACTTTGAGAGTTATGAGATTGATGATGACAGTGTAAGGATGAATATTTTTGTCCAAAGTTTGATCGGTGATGTCAGGACCTGGTTTAGAGTGCTCACACCCAATTCCATACTAAACCGAGAAGCCTTACACCAGACATTTATCAATATATGGGAGAAAAAGAAAGACCCCTTGCACATACTATCTGAGTATGATACTATCAAAAGAGGACCTCAGGAGACTGTCCTGGACTATTGTGCAAGATTTAACAATGTTTATAATGCAATACCACAAAACTTGAGACCTCCACCTGACCTTGCTTTGTACAAATTCCCTGATGGTTTTGATGCCTAAATGGCTTATCAGTTAAGGGAAAGAGACCCTCAAAGCCTTGCAGAAATGAAAAACGTTGTTGTTAGCGTGGAAGCAAATCTAATTGCCAAAAGAAACAGAGCCATAACTGAGAGAAGAACCACCTTTAAGGAAGAACCCTCAGCCTTCGACCAGAAGCTAGGTGTTATTATCAGTGGCATTCATAGGCTGGGAGATAGAGTAGAGATTGTTGAGAGGATAACATCATGGGAAGGGCAACAGCCCAATGCCATAAGGAATCCAAATTTCAGAAAAACTCAAAACCCAAACGCTGGAAGGGCTAGTCCCAACCATGATATTAGACCTCCTTTCTAAGAAAACTACGCGGAAGCATCCACATCCAGTGAGCCCGCAGATGAGACTCACATGAACCTGATAGATTTGAAAAATGAACAACAAATGCTTCTCACTCGAGAAGACCAAGACTACCCTAATGTAAAACAATTTCAGACGAAGTCGGGAGAGTCTTTTGATTTTAAACAAGGTTATGATTCTGCTATGTATGAGGTGCACAAACAATATAAGTTGAGAACAAGGACTATCGATGGCCCAACAAATTTGAAGAGAATGTTTTCATAATAGAGCCAGCTGACATTGTTGTCCCAAACTCGCATCAGGTAACTGTAGAGGATATATCAGACATCCAGCCTCCTATTGATCAGCCTCTATCTCCCTCTCCCTCAAAAGAAAATCTGAACGACACTCCAAAAAATATGCCAAAAACAGAAATACCACAAACTATCATTCATCATAACGCTGGCATTCAAAAAGAAAACACCGAGAACACTCTTGACAAGGAAAAATAGGCTACTGCATATGCAAGGATTGCATTGGATAAACCATTTAACTTAGAAGCAGAAATTGGAAAACTCAAGATATCCATTCCCCTCTCAGAACTTGCCAAACATGATGTACATAGACAACAAATTCAAAGGTCACTTCAACTGCCAGAGGTCAGGGATGATGTAAATGTTTTAGATGATACCCCTAAGCTGCTGTTTTGTCCGGAAGTTAACGGAAAATCAAAATATGGACCTGTTCCACCCTTTTATGTCAGTCTGCACATACACAAAAAAATATTACATAATGCTATAATTGACTCAGGTGCCTCACATAACCTCATGCCCAAAGCTGTAATGGAAAAGCTAAACCTTGATGTCACAAGACCCTATAAAGATCTATACTCCTTTGACTCAAGTCAAGTCAAGTGTTTAGGCTTAATCAAAGACCTTTGTGTGTCTCTAGTCCAATTTCCCAACAAGACAATCATAATGGACGTAGTAGTTGCTGACATTCCAACAAATATGGCATGCTCCTATCAAGATCATGGGGAGCAAAACTCCAAGGATCCCTTCAACTTGACCTCTCCTATGCCACTATATCTATCTTTCGGAAACCAAAGAGACTGTACAGGGAAACACTGATGAAGTATGTGGTAAATAGTGAGGAAAAGCCCCAAAATTTTCCAATTTACTCAATCCATTCTGACATGGATTCTTTCATTTTATTCAATGATGACACCAACCCTCCAATTGATGAGAACCCTTCAACTTTAGAGCAAGAAACATGCATCAATGAGGAATTAGTTGCCAATGCCCATGAAATTGTCACAACAGTCAAGGCAACTAGCAAACAAGAAGAACCTCCCGAAATGAAAATTGTAAGTCTGCCCAATCCTCAAATAACTGAAACTCTTAATACAAGCCGCAAACAAGAAATCAAATGGTGTTTAGAGTTTGATGGTTTTGTCAATAAGTTAGGAGTAGGGGCAGGGGTATGGATTCACAATACACATGATAATAACGCAGAAGGCCATGCCTATAGATTAAATTTCAGATGTACTAACAACATGGCAGAGTATGAAGCTCTCCTCTTAGGCCTTAAATTGCTCAAAGCCCTAGGATCTACAAAAGTGTCCATTCTAGGTGACTCTGATTTAATTATACAACAAATCAAAGGTAACTTTGTTACCAATGATAATAGAATGAGAGCTTATAGGACAGCTGCCACAGAAATACTCAAGTCTTTCAATGAATCCAAGCTTGCCAAAATTTCAACAGACCATAATATTCATGCACACAGCCTAGCAACCTTTGGTAGCACATGAAAACTTCCCTTTGAACAAAATCACCATTTCACTGTTGAGATAAAACATAGACCCTCAGTCCCTAACAATGTTAAAGATTGGCAAGTGTTTCAAAATGATGCCCAGATTAACAATTTCCTCACTCTTGAGGGCGAATTTTCAAATACAAACGTTGACATGGATGCCATGAACGATTCCCAAGAGCTAACAGAAGAACATCAGCGGGCTATAACAGCTAAACAAATCCTTAACCCAACTGTTTTTGACAACACAAACATAGAACAACTGAAACAAATGTGCTTAGAGGAAACAGCTAGAGCAGAGGGTGAGTTCATTGACCTGAAGGATAACTTTTTGCCTGCTGGACTAACTCCATTAGAAGACATGTTCGATGATAATGATGTGCCCAAGAAACCAAAAATGGAGCCTTTAAATGAAGCTATAGAAGAACACAACATAGGGATAGCAGAACAACCCAAAATGATTAAGTTGTCCAAAAATCTGCCCCCTGATCAAAAACCAAAATATGTGGATTTGTTCAAAGAGTTCCAAGATGTATTTGCTTGGAGTTATGAGGATTTGAAGTCCTATGACACCTCAGTGATCCAACACACCATTCCCTTAAAACCAAATCAAAAACCATTCAAACAGAAACTTAGAAGAATCAACCCCATGCTTCTTCCCCTCATTGAAAAAGAAATGAAAAGAATGTTTGAAGCAGGTATTATTGCACTTATCATATTCTCTGAATGGGTATCTAATTTAGTTCCCACAAGAAAAAAATCAGGAGAAATCAGATTGTGTGTAGACTTGAGAAATCTAAACCAGGTCTCTCTAAAAGACCACTACCCTTTGCCCAAAATGGACCATATCGTACAAAGAGTAGTGGGATCATCTAGAATTTCTTTACTAGACGGATTTTCAGGGTTTAATCAGATACTTGTTCACCCGGATGACTAGGATAAGACAGCCTTTATCACGCCATGGGGAACATTTAAGTACGTTAAAATGGCTTTCGGGCTGAAGAACGCTGGTGCTACCTTTCAAAGAGAAATGGATATTGCATTTGCCAAGGAGATACATGAGTTCCTTGTTGTATACCTTGATGACCTAACCCCTTTCTCCAAATCTGACCAAGAGCACCTTAAACATCTAAGGCAAATTTTCATGACATGCAGGAAATATGGCATTTCCCTGAATCCAAAGAAATCCATGTTTTCCCTTGAGGAAGGCAAGCTTCTACGACATATCATATCAAAAGATGGGATTAGAATTGATCCTGAAAGAATTCAAGCTATCCTCTAAATCCCATATCCAAGAAACATAAAAGAGTTGCAAGCATTCCTTGGAAAGATCAATTTCCTAAGAAGATTTATCCCTAACCTAGCCGAGCGAATAAGGCTATTGAGCAATATGTTAAAAAAAGATGCTAAAGTAAAATGGTCTCTGGAAACCAAGCAAGCTTTTGAGAGTACCAAAACTACCTTGACTCAAACGCCTGTCCTCACCAGTCTGCAATTTGACAAAGATTTTATCATTTTTTCTTTTGCATCCGAGCACACCATAGCTGCTATCCTTTTACAAAAGGATGATCAAGGTAATGAAAAGCCAATTGCTTTCTTCAGTCGAGCTTTAAGAGATGCACCTCTGAAATATCAGATCATGGAAAAGCAGGCTTATGCCCTGGTTAAGGCCATCAAAGACTTCAGAATTTACATCTTATACTCCCATGTGATCGCCTATGTCCCAAATTCTGTTGTAAAAGATATATTAACTCAAGAGGGACTAGAAGGCAAAAGAGGCAAGTGGATTTCCAGCATTCTTAAATATGACATTGAGATAAAACCCACCAAGCTAATAAAAGGACAGGGTTTAGCCAAGCTAATGTCCGAAACAAACTTCCAAGCCTTAGACATTAATCAATTGGACAATGAATAGGAGCTGGCGACTCCACAGATCAGTGAAACCTTTTTGCAATCCCCATGGTATGTTGATATTTGCTTTGTATTATTAAACCTGTGTACTCCCCCAGGATTGTCTTGGACCAAGAAAAGATTTTTAAGGATGAAATCATCAAAGTTTTGTGTCATAGATGGTGCTTTGTTTTGGGAAAATCATGAAGGAATATTGCTCAATTGTTTGACTATAAATGAAACTAACAACATCGTGAAAGAATTCCATGCAGGGGACTGTGGAGGACACTTATATTGGAAGTCCACCACTGACAAGATTTTAAGGGCTGGTTATTATTGGCCCTCTCTGTTCGAAGATGTTAAGAAATTTTCTATTTCATGCCACAAATGCCAAATCTTTGAAGGGAAAAGAAAATTACTGCCTTTGCCCCTTAAGCCCATTTCAACCGAAAAGCCTTTTCAACAATGGGGTCTTGACTTCATTGGAGAAATTCATCCCTCTTCCTCAGGCCAGCACAAGTGGTTTTTACCAGCCACTGATTATTTCACTAAGTGGATTGAAGCTATCCTGAGTAGACAAGCCAATGACTCCACCATTATCCAATTCCTTACAAGCAATATCCTTTCTAGATTTGGCTACCCTGAGAAGATTATCACTGACAACGTTGCTGCCTTCAAATCCAAAAAAATCATCAACTTCTGCCATAAATTCCAGATTACCCTGGGCCACTCTACAACTTACTATCCTCAAGGTAATGGCTTGGTCGAATCATCCAACAAATGCCTCATTAACATCATAAAGAAACTACTAGAGGAAAACAAAAAGAACTGGCATAGGAATTTCACAAATGCTCTATGGGCAGACAGACTTTCGACCAAGAAATCCATTGGGATGAGCCCTTATGAGCTAATATATGGCATGGAGGCTAGATTTCCTTCATCTTTGGGCATTCCTACTATCAAACTGTTGTAGGAGATTCAGGCTGAACCAAATGACATGCAGAGAAGAGTTAATCAGACCATTCACCTTCAACAAACCAGAGAGCAAGTGTATGACAGAGCTCAGATGTTGCAAGAGAAACTCAAAAAGATGTTTGATAAGAAATCTAAAGCAGAGGATTTCCGAGTTGGCAGCAAAGTTCTAAGGTGGGATTCACAAAGAGAGGACAAGGGCAAACATGCAAAATTCGATTTTTTGTGGAAAGGACCATACATTATCAGCGCAGTGCAAGGCAATAACACATATTTCCTCAAAACGCTAGATGGCAACACAACTGAAGAAGGCCCTGTGAATGGATGAATGTTAAAACATTACCATGATCCTTTTTGATTAAGAAAGAACAGGCGGTGTTATTTTCTGTACATAGATATTTGTATATATCAACACTTTATTTTATTTTGTAACAGTCCATATGCTGAAGCACGCAGAAGAAAGCAGGCAGTGCTTCACAATTTACCAGCAAAACAGTTGAGGGAAAGTGTTGTTTGTGGTCAAGAATTTTAAATTAATCTAATCATTCAACACTAAGAAGTTTTCAATGCACAGCAACAACAAAAGATCAAGGTAGTCTGACCTGCTATTCTTGGCTTCTCACAAGGAGAAGCCATCCCCAAGTGGAGCCACTGTTAGCCTCCTGCTGCAGCAGGTTACTCATATTTCATGATTGACATTTTTACAGGCCAAATATGTCATACTTTGCATCCTGCAATGCTCCATATTTGCTAACAGTCACCAGAGAAAGAGGCCATGAGAGTGTGCTGCTCAGAGTGCAACTTCTGCATTCCAATTTTGAAGAATTATTCCATGCTTGTAGAATTTTCAGCTAAAGGTAGGTCCAAATAGCTTAATCTTGGTCTCCCTAGGTTTCAATTTCCTGTTTTAGAATATAGAGAATAAATGATTTGTCCAAACAGCTTAATCTTGGCAGATTCTTAGATAGGTAGATAATCAAAGGAGCCCAACTGCTTAATCTGGGCCCTTGGAAGAAATAAGGGTAGTTTTTAGATAGGATGACAGAAAAAGAAAAGGTTGAAAAGCTGGGTCTGCAAGTCTAAGTGCACCCAAACCAAAAAGAAGAAAAAATGTTAGGTAAGTAGACTGGGTAGGTAATTTTGAGGTTGCAGAATGGTGATTTGTGATCAACTCCATATTTTCAAGTGTTATATTTATCCAGATCACGGTTAGGAAGCAGTTCCCATCTGAAGGACTTCAAACAAGGCATTACTAATTTCCCCTTCCTCCTCTTCCCTAAATCAACTACTAACTTCCCCTAAAGAGGTCAAGATCTACTTGATATCTCTTAGTTTCATCATTTTCATGTCATTTGCCTTGATAAAGGTCTGCTTTATCCAAGGAGGGTACATATTTTCTCTGCAAAGTTCTATCTCCCCTTTGAAGCCTAAGACCCCTGGAACTTAGCGCTTCCTTGTCATTTTCATATTAACTCCTGACATTATTATGTAAATCCCTACCTATTTCCCTTCCCCCTATCAGAACTATGGTAATAATTCCCCTATGTAAATATCCCCTTCCTCTGGTTGAAACATAACCATAAGTATCTCCGGGGAATTACTAAGTCACCTGGACCTTAGTAAGAACCCTCATCCCCGCATAAATTTCCCCTCCGAGGTGTTTGGACTCCTTCAAAAACACAAAACCCCCCTTCAAATGCATTCACAAACCCCCGCACATTTCATTTTTGGAATTTATTAATAGTTGATTAATAAATAACCAACGCGCCAAACACATTACACCATTTTCTAAAGTTTGAAACCCACCCGCGGCTGCAAATATTAAAATTTATCGTGCACGCACCTTAACTAAACCCCATGCATCTTCTCCTCCTGACCACCATCGGATCAGCCCTCCCAGATCCGACGGCTCTTATGCATATCGGGCGCCCTCTTGTGAGTGTTCGTTAGCACCCGATGTCCGACGGTTTTACCGACATACACCGGGATAGCTGGCGGCATCCCATTGCATCGGGACGCCCCTGACAAAAACCACCTCCGTACCAAAGGCAGTCCGATGCATACAAAAACCGTCGTCCCCTCGCGTAACAGGAGCGCCGCATCACCCCGCCGCGTCACCGCCACCTCACCCCTTCTTGCCTGTGCCTAGCTCACATCACCCTGCCACTGTGTCCTGCCACGTCATCACCCTGTCGTACTATCACATCATCCTGCTGACGTCAGCATGCTGATGTCACATCCGTATAGGGGGGTCCCACTGCTGACGTCACCCGACGTACCGCTGACATCATGCTGACGTCAGCAGCTGAAAAAGGAATCACGCAAGCGCAAAAAATCAAGCTTCGGAGCCCCGGATCAAAATTCTGAGGCATTTTTTGATGGGAGATTAGGGCTTAGCGCTAATTGCGCATCGCTACGGGAAGTAGGCCATATTGGAGAATCTTTAAGGAATCTTTTGATTCCTCGGCCAATTTTGCACCGAAAAGGCCCGATTTTGTAGTTTTGAACACATCAAAAGACAGAGAGAGACCCAATTCAGAGGTTAAAGAATATCAGAGCAAATATGCAGCCAAGAACCATGTTAAAGAGTATCAGTGTAGCAGCAAAGTGTATCAGCGGAGATCTTCTCAGGGCTCGAGGCAAATGAGGCATTAAAAGAAACCTTGAAAGTTAGGAAGCAGTTAAGGAACCATTCAAAGCTCACCAGCACAATTGACTGCACATTAAAACTCACATCAGATCAATGGACTAGAACTCAATGTACAGTTATTACAGAACCACTGCACCAAGTCATAGAGGGCGCCCCATCAAAGTCACTTTTAATCCAGTTGCCTCTGGCATAGCCCAAAAAGACTTAATTGCATTTAATTCTAGCACAAGTTAGGTTTTACAAAGCTTTTTCTTGCAGACCTATTTAGGTTAGTTGTAATAAATACTTTTAGATATTTTACCTATATATACCACCCTAAAAAATGTAGTAAGGGTTGGTTTGTTGATCTTTATTAGTTTGATATTTTGTTTGAGTAGAGACATGCACTGTAAATGTGATAATTTCTATAATCAAAGACTGTTGAAATGCATGGGTTCTGAAAACTGTCTGCTGTGTCTAATTGGCCAAAGAGTGGCTGTAGAATTCCCGTGCTTCTACATGGCTCAATAAGTGTTCCTTAACTCTGTTTTAATTTTTCTTCATGTTTGTTTTACCATCTGAATTTACAAAAAAGAAGAATAGCTTAGGATTTGCTTGGCAGCACCCTATGCTCAATTTCTATGATTTCTGTATGTTTTCATCAGGAATAGTTATGAATATGCATACTTAAATGATCATGTTTACACTATTTCTTTCACATATGAATGATTAGTTAGGAATTCTTAATTGCTCCTAGATAATCATACATTCATTTCCCTTCTCTGTTAGTTGATGAAAGATTATTAATTGCCTTTCGTCTCTGACTTCCATCCCATCTTTTCAGAAATTGGTATTGTTTAATGTATAGCCATCCTGCTCTATAATCCTCTTGTGACCAAGAAAACTCAACAGCAAACCTCAATCCATGACTCCATGCCCAATGGTTTGAAACTTATCACACTAACCCTTGCCTCTCTGCTTTGGAATTATCTTCCTGACATCTACCTTCCACCCAAACACCAACAAAACCCACTGAACCCAATAGCTAGCCTAAAATCATCATCAACAAAGCTAAATCATTAAGAGAGAGCCCTCTTTGGTTGCAGGTGGGCTAGAACCCGCAATCCAAAGATTGGTTTGTGGTTACCTCGGTCGTATCCCTTCAAGAGCTTCGGGACAACTTGAGTGATAACAACAGGAATATGCAGAACACCCGGAAGGGTTCTAACCCTTCCACCTTGCAACTTCAGCTTTACTTTTCCGCGACCAATGATTCTTTCCTTCCTATCATCTCCTAAGAAGACATCACCACCATTGTATTTCTCATACTCGCAGAACCACTCTCTATGGGGAGTGTAGTGAAAGGATCCACCTGAGTCAGTTAACCATGCCTCATGATCTACATGTGTACTTGAAGAAGCCAAGTACACATCCCCACCTTCATCTGAGGTGGTTTTCGCCTCTGCAGAAGGAGCATCATCAGATCCCTTTTCCTTTTTCAGGAGCTTTAGATTTACACTCCCTTCTGAAGTGCCCTTCCTTTTCCACATTTCCAGCACACCACCTTTGTAGGTTTTCCTGGAGATTTAGATCTCCCTCTAGATTTAGATCTCCCACTCGATGACTTATTTTTGTTTCTATTCTGGGACCGTCCTCGTACAGAAAAGGAATCACCATTCTGGTTGTCCATATTTTTCTGTCTCATCTCCTCCGTCAGCAAGGCTGAGACTATTTCATCAAACTGCAAAGCAGTTGCATTGCTACTTATTGCAATAACCAGACTATCCCACGAATCTGGTAGAGAACACAACAAACTGATGCACTTATCTTCATCTGAATTTTAATATCAACAGATGATAACTGACTTACCACAGTATTAAACGCATTCAGATGCTCTGTCACCGAGTCTCCATCTTTCATCCTCAGGTTATACAGGTTTTTCCGCAGGAACAGTTTATTCACCAAAGACTTAGATTGGTACAAAGTCCCTAACTTGTCCCACAAAG